>JADRCC010227914.1:0-16266 GCA_019843855.1 Hylomyscus alleni
TTTTTTTTTTTTCGGAGATTCTGGTATTGTTAGCATTTAAGGTGTGTCTTCCTGTTTGAATTAACTTAATCTAAATAATTCTTCACTGGCATGCCCATAGAAAATTTGGTTTCTATAATGACTCTAATCCCATGGTGACACATTGATAATTAGCCACCCTAAATATCATTTTACAGGTATAAACGTGAATCCCTATGGTGTTAAGAACATTTACATTGGCGTTTCATCATTCACAAATGTCCAGCAACAGAATTTTAAACTTCCACTAAAACTGTGCAGTACGGTTCCTGGATAGAGTGATGACTCAACTCAGGAGGCCAACACAAAGGCATGGATTCAACCTCAGAACATACATGCCGAGAAAGTAAAAGGTCTTAATACCCTTAGGTGTGTTTCTTGGAATGCTTGAGTGCACATGGATAAATATGCACATGCATGCACACATACACACAATAAATTATCAAGTAATTAATAATAAATAACTAAATACAGTAAATTTTAAACACTACTTTCCCATTATTCTCTCCTTTAGCGCAAGACACCCCCCATATATATTCTGCTGCTATAAATTGACTATTTTTGGCATAGTTTTACCGTTATCATGCTTTATTTTTAAAATGTATTTAACTTGGCATTTTCAAACTATAATCATTTTATATAAAATGGTCAAAAGTCCATTTCTCGGCATGTATGTCCTGAGGTTGAATCCATGCCTTCATGTTTGCCTAATGAGTTGAGTCGTCACTCTATCCTGAAACCATATTACAGTTTTAGTGGAAGTTTAAAATTCTGTTGCTGGACATTTGTGAATGATGAAACGCCAATGTAAATGTTCTTAACACCATAGAGATTCACATTTAAACCTGTAAAATGATATTTAGGGTGGCTAATTATCAATGTGTCACCATGGGATTAGAGTCATAATATATGATTGTATGTTTGTACAAATATTGTGTATATTGTAACATGACCAATAAGCAAACTTTTTGTTTTAAATTACTATTGCTAAATGTACATGAAAATATCATAATCTGTTTGAGACTACTTTGAAATTACATATATAAATATGTATGTATTTATGCATGTATAAAACATTTAAATTCAGTGATAAGCTGTCTAGATCACGTTAGTTGTATACTTATTTTTCAGCATCCTCTTCAATGTTCATTACTTCCTATGATTTTGAAAATAGCCATCTTAATGCATGCAGCATTTCCTTTGATAGTTATTAAATAGCCTCATTATGTCATATCTTCATTATACAATTTCTCCCAGAGTAATTGGAATGAAAATAGCTTTATTCTTTTCTAATTTGTTTGTTACAGAACACTGGTGCCCACCACTCTTCTAAATGTTGTTTGCAGAATATTCTTCTCTTAATTGAGAATTATCAATGCCCCTTTTTCACAGTAAATGAGAAATTACATACTTTAAACATGCCAAATGTGTAGTCTACTTTTTAGTTATAATTCAGATATAAAACATATTTTGTACTCAGTGATTTTTAGCATAAAATGCTACCAAATTACTGAAAGGATAGACAATTATAATTATTGATTTACCAATCAATGTTAGCTATGACTTGGTTGTCTGCATTTAATTGTTTTTTAGTATACTTATTTATTCAAAGAAATTAAGTTATTGCCCAAAAATTATTCATAAACTACCCACGATTTTAACTTAAAATTTTATAGTACTGTATGAAATGCACTGAGGCAGAGACTACCTAGTTATTTTATTTAAACCAGCTCAAAAATTAACAAATAGAGTACCTATTTCTAAACTCTTACATGTTGGATGAGTTATTTAGTTTCATGGTTCATAAGCAAAACTATTATTTTTACAACGAAGTTGATATTTTACTTGTTGATATGCTAAAATATGCATCTATATTTGTTTATGCTTAATATGGAAAAACATTTAACAAGCCAAAATATCTACAACTAAATATTTATTTTGTTCTATTGTTCACCTAGCCCAACTTTACCTAAATAATATGATTATTGACAATAATTAGCACATTCTACTTAGAATTATGTTCTTGGTCTCAACTCACATTGACATATTTTATTCATTCCTGGAAATTTCTAGTAATTGATTATGATTGTATTATACTGCTAAAGTTTAACGTCTTGACATGTTTTAATTTGCATACTCAATTATCCTAGTTTCCCTCATAGTTTCAGGATTATCAGTCTCCCATTTCCTTCAACATTTCCTCTACAAAACAAAACATTCACTAACAATTTTTAAGAATATGTGTTTTCTTCCTTTCTTCATCCTCTAACCAGTAATTCAAGTTTTAAAAGAGCACTGATTCCTGGAACTTGAGAAGTTATTTTTTTTTTAAAGATTTATTTATTCATTTTGTGTATGAGTACACTGCTGCTCTCTTCAGACACACCAGTAGAGGGTGTCAGATCCCATTACAGATGGTTGTGAGCCACCATGTGGTTGCTGGGATTTGAACTCAGGACCTCTGACCTAAGAGCAGTCAGTGCTCTTAACCCCTGAGCCATCTCTCCAGTCCGAGAAGTTATTTTTTTTAATTTTGTAAATTGTGGACTATATTCATTGATTTACATTATTTCAATATATAAAAAAAGAAAGTCTTATTTTCATGTTAACTTTTACTACAATTAAAGATATTTTTCAGATATTTTTATTGAAAATAGGCTAATACGATGTATTCTGGTAATGATTTCTTCTCCCCCAACTCCTCCCACATCCTCCCCACAACCTACTTTCCCAAACCACCACCTTTTCTTTCTCATATTCTTAAAACCATACATTTGGTGGTTGTATGAATATAATGGCCCCAATGGACTCAGATTTGAATGTTTTCTCATGAGGGAGTGACACTATTAAGAGGTATGACCTTGTTGGAGGAAGTGTACCACTGGGCTTTGGGACTTCCTTTTGTGAGCGTGTGTGATTTGGAACTTTATTTATAGTTAAGATATTATAATGACTATGATAATGTTCTTTTTTTTTTAATGGTCTAGATTTTTAATATCCAACAAAAAAACACAGGACTTTTGGAAAGAGTTGATGCTATAAGAGAAGGAAACACAGAAGACAATTTCGGAACATGCTGTAAGAAGTGTTTACACATAAGTTTCTATGAAAAGGCTATAGGACGTCTTTTAAAGAACTCAATTAATTGAAGTTGAATATTTTTGAGAAAGCTGTTGTTTCTTCAGCTGGAAGCCACTTTGTCATGCATGCTATTCCTCGACATGATGAACTATATCCACAAAACATGAGCCAAAGCAAACTTCCTCTGCTTCACGTTGTTGTTTTTTTTTTCAGACATGTGATCACATTGAGCAGAAAAGTAATTAATACCGATGTAAAGACGAAGCAGAAAAGGGCTACTCATTATAGAGGCAGGGACTCTGAACTCAATTATTTCAGAATGTCCTTGGCTCCATTCTCAGAAAAGTCAAAATAAAGCTCTGATTTCTTATTTCTCCCTAAATGAGTGCTGGAGACTACTGAAAATTCAGTGAAAACACTATTCCTTGCTAGTGAAAGCTTTATAATATGATTCTAGATTTTCAAAAAGGAAACAAATTATTCCTATTCTCCAATTTTAACCCATCACCTAAATTGTTAGGGGGATATTTCTTTAGCATGTAGAATATTATAGTAACTACAACCAGGACTTTGTTGAATAATACTCAGGTCAACTTATTTTCTCCTGGTCAAAACAGCTCAATCTCTTAAGTCCGTTTGGTCCATAACTTCTGTTAGTTTCAGTGAGTCTGTTTAGTTTGTGTTTCCACGATCTGTCCATTGATGAGGGTAGGGTGTTGAAGTCTCCCTCTATTATTGTTTGACTTGCAAAGTGTGCTCTAAGGAGCAGCCTGGCATAGGATCCTTTTGGTTTCTGACTGCACTTGGAGCTGATCCTGTGCCACAGCGCTCCATACCCAATTTTCTCCTGGAGAGAACTGGTCTCCCAGGAGTTCTGACACACAGGCTTGCCGGAGGTACACATCACAATCAGAGACAGCAA
Organism: Hylomyscus alleni; assembly: GCA_019843855.1. Taxonomy (NCBI): domain Eukaryota; kingdom Metazoa; phylum Chordata; class Mammalia; order Rodentia; family Muridae; genus Hylomyscus; species Hylomyscus alleni. The sequence goes on from JADRCC010227914.1 coordinate 4,022, forward strand.
GACCAGCTAACATCTAAACCAGATGGCGAGAGTCAAAGGCAAGAACATAAGCAACAGAAACCAAGGCTACTTTGGCAACATCAGAACCCAGTTCTCCCACCATAGTTAGCCCTAGATACCCCACATTTCATGATAGTGATAGAGGACTTTAAGAAGGACATAAATAACTCCCTTAAAGAAATGCAGAAGAACACAGGTAAACAGGTAGAAGTTTTGGGACTTTCAAATGCTCAAGGCAGACCCAGTTTTTCTCTCACCCTTCTTGTAGGTTGCCGATCCAGATCCAGATGTAGAATTCTTAGCAGCTTTTCTAGATTCGAGATATGGTATGATGCCAATCTTTCCAGCATGATAATGATGGGCTAAGCTTCTGAAACTCTAAGACAGTCACGATGGAATAATTTCCTTTATTATAAGATTTATTATGACTATAGTTTCTATTCATAGGACTAGAACATTGACTAAGATACTTTTTACGGGAACAAAAGAGTCCAGCTAAGTGATTAAATTTATATTGGTTACACATGACAAGTCAGGAACAGAATAATAAACTTTTTTAGCAATACAATTTATTGAAATTATTAGTATTGTGTTTTCTCCAAAGAATATTATGAGGAATGGTATTCTGATACAGATTTTTTTTAAATTTTCTTTAATAATTATTTTTTACACTACAGATTTTATCCCCCTCCTGGTCTACCCTCTGACCATTCCACATCCCATACCTCTGCCCCACATGATCATGTCTCTCCCCCCATCTTAACCCATTTCTTCACTCCCTGAGGCTTCCAGTTTCTTTTTAAACAGTATTCTATCTGTATTTTTTCAGCACACTAACTTATATTTTAAGAGATTGAAATTTTAGAAGAAACATGAAAGAATACCATCTCAGACCAAGGGGCCAAAAACCATAATCCAAACAAACAAGCAGTGAGGTTGTGTAGCTATCCATGTACTCATAGGATAGTACAAACATAAATTGTCGTAAACACATAACAGCTACACTAAACTGAAGACATGCCTACCGTACAGCCCAACAATTCTGTTCTTTGATACGTAGCTAATGAAGTGTTATCCAATAAAATATTTCATAATACTTTTTATATCAGCTTCAAGTTAAATAGTTGAAAATGTTCAACAGCTAGAAACTCATATAAATTCATATATATATATATATATATATATATATATATATATCATGGGTTATTATAAATAAAAATGAGAAGGTTGAATTATGTTATGTGAAACGTCCATATTGAATTTATAAATGTATAACTTTTAAAAATGATAAGCTCATGTAAGATGATAAAATTAACAGTAGCACTTATTTTTATTGGTTGTTTTATTTATTTACATTTTAAATGCAGTCCCCATTTCCAGTTTCCCCTCCACACACCCCTATCCTATCCCACTTACCCTGCCTCTGTGAGAGTGCTCCCCCACTCACCTACCCACTCTAGCCTCACCGGCCTAGCTTCCCCCTATGCTGAGGCATTGAACCCCCACAGGACCAAGGGCTTCCCCTCCCACTGATGCCAGATAAGGCAGTCCTCTGTTAAATATGCAGCTGAAACTATGGGCCTCTCCATGTGTGCTCTGGTGGGTGGTTTAGTCCCTGGGAACTCTGAGGTACCCAGTTAGTTGATATTATTGTTCTTCCTATGGGGTTGCAATCCCTTTCATGTCCTTCAGTCCTTCTCCTAACCCTTCCATTGGGATCCCCATACTCAATCTGATGGTTGGCTGCTAGCATCCATATCTGTGTTGCTGGCAGAGCATCTCAGGGGACAGCTATACCAAGATCCTGTCCGCAAGCACTTCAGTGTATCAGCAATAGTGTCTGGATCTGGTGTCTGCAGATGGGATGGATCCTTAGGTAGAGCGGTCTCTGGATGGCCTTTCTTCAGTCTCTGTTCTGCTCTTTGTCCCTACATTTCCTTTAGTCAGGAATAATTCTGGCTTAAACTGTTTTAGGTGGGTGAGTGGCCCTGACCCTCAGCTGGGAACTAGGCCTATCTACTGGATATGGACTCTACAGGTTCTCTCTCCCCTTTGTTGAGTATTTCAGTTAATGTCATCCCAGTTGCGTCCTGGGAAACTTGTGCTTCCCTGGCATCTGGGACCTTCTAGTGGCTCTCCCAAGTCCCCCACCCCCCACTATACTACATGTTTCTATTCAATCTCCTGACTCTCTGTACTTCTCCCCCCATCTCATTTATACATGTAAGTTATTGAATTGGAAGGGTACATGAAAGATCTTCAAATAGTTGAAGATCTTTCTCTTACCTTGTTATGTAATTGTATCTTCTATTTGTCTAACGTAATTGTCTTCTTGTAGACTCACTTCAGAGTAAGCTCACCTTTCTAGTTATTAGTGAACTCTGACTGGTTGTTTCAACTCAGCTGTACCTGTTCAAAATTCTCTTTATTCTCACTGTTTCAATCTGGCTTCTCTCTGCTTCTCACTGAATTGCTCTGCTTGGCCTCAAACTAACTCTGGCAATTTATTCTAACCTTCTGACTCCTTCTTATTTTCTGGTTTCAACTATATCAGCTTATCTGCACTGAACTGCATGAACTTATGAGAGAATTCAACTCAACTGCACTTTACTCACGGCACTAATTGAACTACCAACTGAACCCCACTGAACTCAAGTAAATTGTACCCTTTCAAGAGCTGGTCAGTCTTGACTCATTCTGTCAAATTGTTCTCTTATTCATCACCTATTCTGCCTCCAACTTCGATGTAACTTTTTAAACATAACTGCTTCCTTTTGAAAACTAAACTTACCTACTTTGGGATTAAAGTATTCCAACCAGAAGGATTAAAACTTCCCTAAATTGTTGATTTATAAGTATCATATAATTTATACATATATAAGTTGGTTTTGCCACATCCTTCAATTATGTGATTTAAGGAGATTCTGTTTCCACTATGAGCCAAGTAAACATAAAAATACCTTTCAGCCCTTCTTTCTCAATGACCTCTGAGCTGGATGGGCAGGAGTTCACAGGCTGGATAAATCGATTCAGGCTGGCATGATATGGTCCTTTACTCTCTGTGTTTTGTGGTTTTCTGTAATGGTCTCTATCTATTGCAAAGAGTCATATCTTTGATGAGGAGTGAGACCTATACGAATATGTTGGTAAAATTATGATATTGAGAATTTTAGGTCTTAGAATTTAGAATTTAGATAGGAATTTTGCTGGTTTAGAAAACTGATAGTATGAACTCTAGACAATAGACTACAATCAATTTGGGAATGCTGTGAGTGGGAAAAATAGTCTTCCCCAGAAAAGAGTTACAAGTAAGAATATATATATATGTATGTATATGTACATGTACATGTATATGTATATACACACATATAATGTATATGTGTATACATTGCTGCTGAGTATGTATATAATTTATTCATATATATGTTATATACCCCAATATATGTATGTGCATATATAAACATATACTGTGTTTATACATATATCACATATATTTATATATATATATATGCATTTACACACATGTATACACTTAAAAATATAATTGATGAAGTTGTGAGAGAACAAGAGCATAGTAGGGGAGTAGATTAAAATAGAAGAAAGCAAATGAAAGAAAATTACATAATTATATTTCAATTTCAAAAATTAAAAATAATTTAAATGCCTTTCTATGATTTTTCCCAAATTTGGAATTCTGTGCTTTGGAAATTAGTTATTTGTCTTCTTGTACTTATTAATTTATCTATATTTGCACAGTGTTCCTTTGTTTCCATGTTGATGTAGGTATGAGCTTTTCTCTACCATGATGCTTCCTTTACAGACAGATGAGGATCTGGACTTACACTTATATCTTTTAATTTTCATATGCTCAACCATCCACTTGATATTAGTACTTATGGCAGTGACTCTGAGAGATCTTTATAATTTGGACAAACTCATAGTTTTAAGCTGCTTTTCGTCATTGGGCTAGGAGAGAAAAATGGAAGACATTAATCTCATGAAATTATAATATGTTACTAAGAACTTTGGGTTTTTTGACTTTAAATCAATGCTTGATGATGTTGCCCTATAGTTTCAATAATAATATGGGAGAATATTATAGCAGATTGTTGTATTTAATGTTCAAGTCATTAAAAATAGTGAATTAAAACCATGAGACCAATTTTTAATAAACCAAGACTAACCCCTTTTATTACTACCTTTTACTATTTGAGAAAATAATCTGGAAAGGCAGTCATTATTTGTGGAAATTTTTCATTACCAATAAAAATTAAAGAAGAAGCCAGCATGTACTTCTCTGGATATGAAGGGGTAGCTTTCATTTTCTTTAGGAATTTGCTATATCACTCATCTTAGATCAATCCTCACACACAGTCCTGTGCATTGAATCCAATGTTATTTGAGGAAAGCCGTTTCCCTATGAGAATTTGATGACCCATCTAAACTCCAGGGGATTTTATACCTCAGTAAACATCAATACAATGCAAATGATGATTTACTGGTTTCCTTTTATCTGTGATCTTTTATTCATTGCCTCATGTAGAGCAAATGTGAAATCTACTCTTTGTTCCACAAACACAGAGAAAGGGTGCAGAATTCTCATGCAATGGTTTATTTTTCTTTTTAACGAGGTGGCAAGCATTCACATTTTTTTTTTTTGCTTTTTCTTTCATGGCAAAAACTTTTCTAGTATTAAAATTTTTTATTATAGAAATTATTTGTCCCTTAGAAATGAAATTACCTTTTATTTTGGTATTAGTTTAAGTATTTTATTATGTAAAAGTATTTTTGCTAATAAAATTAATTTGCCTTTTGAAGTTCAAATTTCTATACATAAATTCATTTTACATTAACTTTCTGTGAGCTGTTATGGTATGATCAGTATTAGAGATGCAAAGATTACAGAAAAGAAAATGATAGTTTATAGTATATGTTAGAGTACGCTGTTCTGCAATCTTCCCTAATATCTAGTTTTAGTACTTTACTCTAGTCATGACCTGCAAGACTAGGATAAATTCTCTTTTGAGACATTTTTACTTATAATACTGATGGGTATTTAATGAAACTACATCTGTTATATTCTCCTAACAGATTTACCATCTCTAGGTGTCTACACCAAACACATCCATTACCTGCCTGGAATGCCAGTATCTTATTTTACAGATGCTATGGCCACATTTCTTTGTTTTCATATTGAGTATTGTATGTTTGTGATTTCTGAACATTGATCTTATTTGTACTTTTCTCTGAGTGCATACTAAAATAGAAATCCATATGATGCCATGAGACAGCATGTTGACATCATGAACTATGAGTCCACTGATTATCTTTATGCCTAGTCTTATGCACACCTACTTCCTAATCTCCTCCCTTTCTTCATTTCTTTCATTTTACCTTTTCTTCTATCTAGTTGTTGACATGCATCTAATCAGAACCAACATTAAGTAAAAGATACTTTAATAAATTGCCTATTTTTGACTATACAGGTGATTAAAAACCCATAAAACAATGGCTAGCATGAAAATACACACACGGATCACTAATGTATTCAACATGTGAGTTATACTCTAGTAACTTACCTTATAGCCTTTCTTCTCAGCTTGTGTTGATAACATGTGTCCCTTATAGATATATATAATACACTTATCTTGAGACTTCTTTTTACTAAAGAAAAAGCTTTTTATTTAATTTGTATAAATTTGGTAAGTAGTTTGTATATACTATTTATAAAAACTGGTAGAAAATTTTACAATGTTCTTGATGTTATTGTCAATTGTAAATGTTAAACAAGGCACTTGTAAAATCATGATATCTAAGTTTCTTGTAGTCCACTAGGAATAAAAGAGTGAATGGAATGTTCAAATGATTTGCCAATGACCTTCAACTACATGCACATGAGATGATGAAAAATTAGAAAAATGTCACTGTTCTACTTTGTTCTTATATAAAAGATTTCTGCATGTAAGATGTGACATTCTTTTGTTTTGACATGACGTAACATTTGTGAATCTATGTAAGATTGGATTGTAATGACTAGAAATACTAATTACAATAATCATGACTTGAATGTACAATCTTCATGATTCTAAATTAATATTTGATAAATGTAATTAGATAGTTTCATGTGAATAGTACAGCAAAGAAAACAGCCAAATCCAAGAGGAAAACTTCAACCTGATTAGCATATAATATTGTGCCAAAAATATAATTTATTTATAAAGATTCTAAGTTGATAACTCTAATATAATAATTTGACTATTTTACTTTCTTTCAATATTTAAAGTTATTATTTGCTAAATATTAAGGTGTCTTTATTGTTTTACATGTTCAACAAAATTATATATATATGAAATAATTTTCCCTATTTTGTTTGGTTTAGATGGAAATCATTTCATATAAGACTCTAGAAAAATATCTTGATTCCTGGTGAATGCCTTTGCCCATCTTTTCATAACTAAGAAGTATTAAGTATTACAAATCCAATACAGTGCTCAATTACAGTCACCATCTGAATTTTTATATCTTGTGAACATGTAAAACTGAATTGTTGGTTATTTTTAAAGAAAGAATATTGAAAAGTTATTTTTAAAGATCAATTCAATTCATTAATAATTGGGTTTTTTAAATGGCATGAAAATTGTTGCTGAAATGTTTTCAATATAAACTAAATATGTTAGCTTTTCTTTGCAATTTGGAAGTAACTGCTTTACAAGACAGAACATGATAATATGGGATAATTGTAGCCTAAGAAGAAGAGTGAAATCTGAAATATAGCTAACCTAAAATCACTGTAGTGGAGGAAAAAGATAAAGACAGTGATTATAAATGTCATTTAATCTCCATCCACCAATTTATACATTCATCAAATATTTAATATGTGCCCACTATGTTACATGAAGTAAGACAGCTGCAAAGAAAAAAAAGGTTATTTGCACTTGTAAAATTCATAAACTAAAGAAAGTAACAGGTATGTAGTATTAAGTAGTTGTACATGCCACCAAAAAAATAGCTATAAATATAACAGGCAAAATAGCAGTTTATAGGGACAAAGTATGACAGGACTCTTATTTCTGATATAATGATATAGTTGTCAGAGAGACTTTAAAGTAATAGGAATGGGGATAAGGGAAGACTCACAAAGGAACCTGGAGTGAAAGAACGCAACTGAAGAATTGTTGAGGCGAAAAGGACTAGCTTAATGAGAATAGTGCTCCTGTGTAGTGTTCCTGTGTCTCTAAAACATTCACAAACTGGAGACTGAGTGAGCCTGCAGGAGATGTGGGGTATCTCACCAAAATACGATATGTTCCTAGAAATCTTGGGATTTATTCTCAACGCTGTGGAATAATCATGTAAATCGAACATATACTTTAATTTGAATCAAACATTTTACAAAGCATATAGAAGAATATGCAGTTGATTAAAAGATCTCATTTTTCATTCTTAATGAAGACATTCAAAGGCAAAATAGAAATAATGGCTCATTAAACTTTTTCTGTAATGCATTCTGACCTTTACATGTGGGCAGTAACTTACTTTTCTAATTACTTCATTTAACAGTCCAATCCATCTGCCCAAATCTTATTTTATTTATTTATTTTTTCATCACACTCATTTGGAACTACTGTAGTAGATATTTATTTCTAAATAACTTAGTTTTGTCGGTTTTCCAAGGAGAAATAGAATTAAACATCCTGGAGAAAGTTACTTCCCTCCTTGTCAGGATCATGTTGGGAAAAAAAGGCAAGTTCACTGTTGATTAGCTCGTAAATTTCTGGATTAATTAATCACAGTTTGTTTTAGCCCTTTCCCAGTTGCTATAAAATAATTCGACAGAAGGCATGGTATTTTGTACAAAAAGATAGAAATATATTTCTTACTCTTTTGGAGGCAGTAGGTCTTGAATTAAAGATTTGTTTAGCTGCTTCAAGAGAGTTCAAGATGCAAACCTGAAGTCACCTAAGAAAGAGGTGAACTTAAAAAAAAATTGTCACAATGACTGAACTGATTTCTCTATTGAACAAACAAGCAAACAAGCAAACCAATGAACAAAACCAAAAAAAACCAGACCAAACCAAAACAACAAAATTAAAAAAATATATAAATAAAACAACCAATCAACTAAGCAACAACAGCCACAAAACCCAAATCCACTTCAGTTCTAAGTTCATTAACCCATCATGAGGGCAGAATACCCATGAAACATTCATCTTTTAAAGACCTCACTTTCAACATTATCACGTTGGAAATTAATTTTCAAACTGAGTCCACATCCTGAAAGGGAAATCAAACCCCACCTAAAGAGAGGATCTGCGAAGCCTTCAGGAGGGTGTGGAGAGCTCTATAGATGAAACAGGAACTCAGATACAGCAGCGTGTCTATTTGCACTACAAAGCCAAAATCCCTAAAGCATGAGAACATCAAAAATGTGTTCATTTATATCAAAAGCACATAGCACAGATTTTATACATAAAGTCAAGAAGCTGTGTGGATGATCTGAGGACAAGTTAGAGACAAGAGAGAAACTCCAAAACTAACCTGACTTTTTTTTTTTTTAGCTCATACAAAAAAGCAATTGTTTCAAGGATAGAATATATGGAGAAAAAAACAGATTAGAGATAGGTGCTGAGTTATAGAGATAGATGGAACAGAAGGAATCAAGCAATCAACAAAAATGGAGAGTCCTGTGGAAAAAAAATTGGTCAATACTAAATGCATTTTTTCTTACATTAAAGAATATCAAAATGTATAATTGAGAAACTTATCAGTATAAGAATGAATCTGATTCCATATAAACATGATAGCTTGATGCAACAGTGAGAATAATTTTTACTAGTATTACAAAAACACCTTTTCTATTAATTATAAGTATAAATTATAATTATTTTTCACATTATTTTCTTGACTAGGATGTTTTCCATATTTTTGTGTTGTTTAAGCTGTGAAACATGAGATTAAAGTTATCTCTTATAACAATATATCATCTTGAAAAGAACAAATGGTTACTTACTATTTCTAATAAATAAAATGTATTATTAATTATAAGAAACAAAGTTTCTTGTGATTATCATGATTGACAAGATTTAATGCCACTGAGGAGTGTGACATGGGATTTGCATAGTAATTTGTTTGACACACATGCTCTAACATACAGAGCTGTACACTTGTGCTGATGAATATGCCAGATATATTTCCTGAGATCAACATAAAACTATGTTCAAGCGGGGGAGTGGTGGTGCATGCCTTTAATCCCAACACTTGGGAGGTAGAGGCAGGCAGAATTCTGAGTTCAGAGTGAGTTCCAGGACAGCCAGGGCTACACAGAGGAACCCTGTCTGGAAAAACAAAACAAACAAACAAACAAAAATACAAAGAAAAAAGAAAAGAAAGAACTATAATCAAATGGACATTTTACTTATTCTTTCAGGATTGCAAGTAATCATATCATAAGATGAGTTAATTTAAATAAATCTTCATGCAAAAATACATCAAATGAATGAAAATTATTAGAAAGAAATTCTAAATGAAGCACTTGAATTTCCATCTACTTTAGACTGCAATTAGAAGAAAGATATTGAATCTATGAATAAGGTTCAATATATTCCTATAGTATTTGTTTATGCAAAATAGTTGTTTCACATAAAAGATCTGTAAGATTTCAAATTATCATTTTAGTAAAATTGTCATATATGTAATATATGACACACACACATATATATTTATACATACATTCATACATGAACAAAACACTAAAACCATAATGAAAATTCATACTTAAGATAATACATGACAAATTTTAATGTGCAAATAATTTCAATTATTAGAGAATTTATCATTGCTGAGTCATATATTGGGAACTATTGTGACTTCTGATTTACAATAATGATTCTCATTGCTAATGTATTTTATATTGACACAATATTTTAAACACTATGATTATCTTTGTTTATTGCCTGAGTATCAAATTTAGGGTAGTATATTTATGGATAAATGTTTTTAACAAGATATAATATTAGAAACTGAAAAAATACATTATATTTAAAGATATATTTGGGTTTTGCTCTTACCCTTTATAACTGCTAGCCAGTAGAATAAATTTCTAATAGAAGAGACTATTATGTTAATAAGTACAGTTATTTAAGGGTGTCCTGAGGCTATAGAATATAATGTGTTTACATTATGGCCTAATTTACCAAAATAATATTTTGAAAATAGAACGTAAGTTAGAACATAAGTTTTTCATGTATTTCTGATGTATTTTTGTGGAGCATATTTGTATCTTATTTTCAATGTGTCTCTCTCTGCTAGCACCTTCTCCTACAACCATCTCAGAGACCAGGTAGACCTCTGTTGTCTGCCAGCCTCCATAACTCATTCTCTTTGCTAAATTGTGACTTCTGGTTTGGGATATGTAGCTATTTCTCAACAAATATTTGCTGGAAGCATGAGCAGACACAGTTTTGTCAGCTTTTAGCTGAGAGGAAAATATTTCCAATACGGGAAATAGGAATATTCATATATTTTACAATTTACAGTACACATTCTAGTATCATGGCAGGCTTTAAAAACTGCACTATATTTATTTCACCTTCTCTTCCATTACTCTTTTTTAATAGAAAATTTGGTTTAATAGTCTCTTAATGATTCAAGGTAATCACCACAAACTTATTCTGCGTTCTGTATTCTCACAGGTGTAATTGTTTAATTTAATCAGGAAAGTGTTATATGAAAAGCGTCCATGATTTCCATCTTTAGTGCCTCAGTTTCTTGTTTTCCTAGATCTTCATTATTTTGCACAATATTGTAATTTGCTCCAGCTCCAGCTCAGGTCTAGAGCTTAGGTATTTTGATTGAAATACAGGATATTTAGGAGAGTGGCAGAAAATCATAAGCCATGTAAAATATCAACTGAATGTTATTCACAAAGAAATCTCTGGGACAGTTTGTCATCTTTAGAATTCTCTATAGATTCGTCTTTATGCATCAATAAATACTCACAATGACCTCCAAACTAGTAGAAATTTCCCTAAGCACTGGTACCTGAACATGACGGCAGATGTTTCATGTAACAGACTTGAAGCTAAAACTCAGTTGTGTTGTCGCACATTGTCCTATTGAGGATTTAAGGAGAAAATGAATCAACACAAAGGAGACAACGAAGGCAGAAAGAATATTTATTTTAAACTAAATGTACAATGGAAATTTTCATTTAAACTCTGAAGATTGCAAAACATTTAGAAGGAAGGGAATGATCATTGCCTATTCTCATAGTACTCATGGTTCTGAGAATTTTTTTTAAGTAACAGACCAGCTAACTGTGGTTCACCTGTCACTTTTCTCTCACCCACAGAGACCGCTGACCTTGTCCTTTGTATTGAATTACTCTATGTAGTAATTACGTCAGTGCCACATTTATTCCATCAATGCTTTTCTTGTTGACCTGTACTCACATCATGTGTTCCCATGAGAATGGACTCTGGAATTTCTAGACACAGCCACAGGAGAAGGAAGGCTAAGACGTACTCACATGGATTCAGAATGCCTTTAAGTAGAGGATGTTCAGCGGAATTCTTGCATTTTATATTGCTATGGCAAACCATCTCAGGATGGTTACTACCATTCTGGGAGTTGCCAAAGATAAATACAGTCTTTGGGAGAAGGGAGAGAAAAATCTAAAAGTGACCTTCTCACTTGTAGGAGTTCCCTCAGAAATATATAATCCATTTATTTGTTCATCTGTAATTTCTTTCCTAGTCTCCTCCTTTTGTCTCTTAATTCTGTTTCCTTCCTTCTTCCCTCCGTCCCTCTCTCCCCCTTTCTTCCTTCCTTCTTTTCTTCCTTTCTTCTGTCTTTCCTTATTTCCTTTGTTTTTGATTTTTTTGTTTGTTTTTTTTATTTCTGTTTCTACAGAAGGACAAACTTGGACCAAATATATTGCTCATTGTAATAGTTACAAAGGAAAGAATAATTTGGACTATTCAAGTTCTTTCTATCACCTGTCCAACAACAGTATGTTGCCATGAGGACAATATACAAAAATGGACAGAAAATGAGGAGAATGAGGAAAATGAAGAATTATTAGTCAGACAGTCAAATATTTATCAACTCACCTGAAGGGCTATTATTTAAAATAATCAACTGTAGCCATTCTTGTAGTCTGGCTTCTCATTTCACCTTCAAATATAAACACATACATACATAGGCACACACACACACACACACACACACACACACACACACACACA
>JADRCC010227932.1:0-11934 GCA_019843855.1 Hylomyscus alleni
GCCTGCCTCTGCCTCCCAAGTGCTGGGATTAAAGGCATGCGCCACCACTGCCCAGCTGCGTTTTATTCTTGTGAAGAGATATCTTGACCAGGACAACTCTTATAAAGGCCAACATCTAATTGGGGCTGGCTTATAGTTTCAGAGGTTCAGTCCATTGTCATTATAGCTGGAAGCACAGCAGTGTGTAGTCAGAAATGGTGCTGGAGGATCTGAGAGTACTACATCTTGATACAAAGGCAGCCAGGAGAGACCTCTTTCACATTGGGTGGAGCTTGAGCATAGGACCTTAAGGCCCACCCTGACAGTGACCTACTCATGTATCCTCTTTGGTTGGTGGCTTAGTCCCTGGAAGCTCTGGTGGGGGTGGGGGAGTCGAGTTAGTTGGTATTGTTCTTCCTATGGGGCTGCAAACCCCTTTAGCTTCTTCAGTCCTTCCCCTAATTCTTCCATTGAGGTCCCCGGGCTCATTCTGATGGTTGGCTGTGAGTATATGCATCTGTATTAGTGAGGTGGTGCTGGCAGAGCCTCTGAGGAGACAGCTATACCAGACTTCCGTCAGCAAACACTTCTTGGCATCAACAACAGTGTCAAGGTTTGGTGTCTGTAGAGGGCATGGATCCCTAGGTGGGACAGTCTCTGGATGGCCTTTTCTTCAGTCTCTGCTCTTCTATGACTTTTAAAAGTAAAAAATGGAAAAAAAATTAGAGTGAAAAATGAATATAAAAGAATTAAATGATATATCTTCTTTTTCTGTTCTACAGATTGATCCTGAATTGGAGAAAAAATTGAAAGTGAATAAAATAACTTTAGAGTCAGAGTATGAGGTATAGTATGTTAATATTCTATGTTTTATAACATTCTCATTAGTCATGACTGGTTCTGTTTCTCAAGATAAATTAATAGTGAAGAAAAAATAAGTTTATTTTGAATTTGCGATATTTGCTAAATTGTCTTAAATTTGGAACCTGAAGTGTAGGGGAGTTGTTGAGGTAAGCTCTACCAGTGCAGACTTCATGTCTGGAAGCTCTTTGTTGTTTGCTGAAGGGGACTCTGGGGACAGCCTCTGTTGCTTCCTGTGCCAGTAACTCAATAGGCCTCATTTTTTAAATGGCCCCCCAACACACACACACACACACACACACACACACACACACACACACACACATATGAGGGTGTTGTCAGGGTTTGGTTTTAAATTTGGGGTTGTGGGTAAAAAAAGTTTTGTTCTTGAGTGTCTTAGCTGGATGTCAGGGTAGCAAGAGAATCCTGATGGGAGGTGTGTACTTGGCAGGGTTGGAGACCAGTTCTTAACGCATTTCCTTACTATGTCCTGTGCTCCTTGGTAAGTCCTATAGCACTGGGTATTAGACAGTGAGGTTTGAGTCTTGCCTAACACGTATGTACAGCCTGATATGCAACCAAACACACATTTTGTAGGTTTTCTACAAGGAGTCTTCCCTGTAAGTGGCCCCTAAACATAATATGTTCCCATGACTCTCTCTTGTCAATTTTGTTTCACATCTTAAGAATTACTTTAAATTCTTACAAGTAACACTTTAACATATCTGGATAATGGTGATTACTTTTGCCAGGAATGGAGGCACATGTTTGCTATGCCAGTATTTAGGGAGGCCAAGCATGATGATGTGTATATGCTTGGCCCAGGGAGTGGCACTATTAGGATGTGTAGCCTCTTAATAGTTGTTGGAGTAGGTATGGCCTTGTTGGAGTAGGTATGTCACTGTGAGTGTGGGCTTTAAGATTCTCATCGTAGTCCCCTTTTAAAAGCACTCAGTGAGCCTTTTGCTAGTGACTCACTGAGCTGTCAAGAAGGGGCAGAGTGAAAAACACCACTTTTGGGTAAAATGGCAATGTGTTGTGTTGTTTAACTTCAGTCAGTGTTGTGACAATTTAAAAAAAATGAAAATTAAAAAAAAAAAATCCTCATCGTAGCTGCCTGGAAGTCAGTCTTCTCCTAGCAGCCTTCAGATGAAGATATAGAACTTTCAGCTCTTCCTGCACCATGCCTGCCAGGACCCTGTCATACTCCTTATAAGAGTTGCCTTGGTCATGGCATCTGTTCACAGCAGTAAAACCCTAACTAAGACATCAAGGCATCAGCATTGCTGGTAGTTCAAAGCCAACTTAGACTACATAGTGAGTTCAAGGCTAGCCTGGGCTATGTAGACTCTGTCTCAATAAAACAAACTAAAAGGGCTTTTAGTTCCTTTAGATAAGTAGTTCTCAACCTGTGGCTTGTGACCCATTAAAGAACACCGGAAATATCAGATATTTATATTACTATTCATAACAATAGCAAAATTACAGTTAGAAAGTAGCAACAAAAATAATTTTATGATTGAGGGATTACTACATGAGAGATTATAATAAAGGGTTGTGGCATTTTGAATGTTGAGAACTGCTGCTTTAGATAATTTTGTAGCCATACTTGAAAATATTTATGCTAAATTAATAGCACGTTGTACATCCATATATATTTAACATTCACTCCTAAGTTTTCAAGAAAAACACTTTTACTTCCTGCTTTCCTGTCCTTTGTTGAAGCCTTGAACTGTCTGCCCGAGAGGTGAGCACTGAGCAGGCAGTCGGTGCTGTGGAGGGCTTATCTGGGAATAGATTCTTCTGTGTGGTTCTTTTAGGAATCATAAAAGTTAAGAGCTGAATGTAGAATATTTTGTCTTGCCTTTTAGCAATCACGTATAAGAGAGACAATGCAAAGGTGGCCTGTGCTACTTGGTAAAGATTGTGTGCTTCTTCAGTAAAAGGGTTAATACTTTGTATGTAAACATCAAGGAAAACATACTCCACTTTCTCCATTTTTGGATAGAAATTACCCATTGATCTCATAGCATTTTTTCTTCCCTTAGTTATTTCAGAACAGAAGCAGGTATATAAAAGTGACTTTTGAAGAGGATAAAAGAGCTCTTCTGTCCACCCCTTTTCTCCAGCCTCCCCACTGTGCTTGAGACATTTAAGACTAAGGGAAGCTATGGTGCATCAATTGAATGGTTCTGCCTAGGATAAGTATTTTTCCTCAGGTTACCTGAGGAGAATGACTTCATTCTGAAGCCCAGTTCATTTCCCCGGCTGCAGAACAAGGTGCTTTGATTGTCATCTTACTTGGGAAGATGCCAGGGTCTACACCTTAGTTCTTCTCTTTTCTACTGTGACCCACACCAGCCTTTCAGCTGTTACTACACTAGAACAGCTTCACATTTACTCCTGTTTTTCCAGTCTCTTTCCTTTCTTTGTGCTCTTAGAAACAGAGTGTAAACTCCTTTGGCCACTATGAGCTTATTATGTGGAAAGGTAGATGTAATGTCTCTCTGTAGCAAACAAGGAAAGTTCTAAACCCAGGAAGTCCTGTTGGCTTGGAGTTGGTCTGTTTGCTGAACTTGTGCTTGAGCCTGTTGGATTTTCCTTGACTTGCTCACTACTTAGTGATAATGTCAGTCAAAGCCACTGGGCTTTTTAACTAATATGTTTAATTTTATGGTTCTGCAGAAAATAAAGGATTCCACTTTTGAAAACTGGAAGAATATTCGAGGTCCGAGGCCTTGGGAAGATCCTCAACTCCTCCAAGGACGAAACCCAGAAACTCTTAAGCCTAAGACAACCTGACTGCTCAGCTTTTGTTTTATTTTGTTTTGTTTTCAATGAAATGTTCTTACCTTGATCTGTAGGAAGAAGATTCCAGACATGTGGAAACCTGGATGTGAATAATATGATGGCAGAAATTTTTAATTAAAAAGCCAAATATAAGTCTGTATGCTTTTCAGTCTACTTGCAAATGAAAATAGTAGTGTTGAACATATATACACACACACACACACACACATCCATACATACCCTACTACCAATCTATAATAGAATGTGACTACTGCTTCCATAACATGCCATGCATTCTGCTTTCGTATTACCCACTCCTTTTCCAGCCACTAGAACATTTCTGCTATCTCAGTTTGGTTTCTGATGAAAATCATAGGCTTAGATTCAGATTTTCCCAATAAAATTGTGACTTTATGTTAAGCCTATAAATAAGTGATCATAATCTAGTAATGGTCTTGTGTTTTATTCCTAATACTTTATAAATGAGCCTTAGAAACCTGTTCCTATGCAGTGCATGATGGTAAGGAGATGTGACATTTTGTTGAGGTTATCAAATGGCTGTGTTATGCATCAGCATAGTCTGGGAGTTGGTTCTAGTTTGTTAGATCTCCTGTAGTCTGATCCTTAAACAAAATGGTAGGAAAGGTAAGAGTTTTGTTTTTAAACCAATAATAGCTCATTTTCTTCTTTTACTTCTGTTTAGGCAGTCTCAATTCTCTACCTTGTGTAATCTGAGTGCTGAATTCTAAATACCTGAAGTTTTAGCTGAAATATTCCCACTATAACTATTCCAAATGATCAAACACCACACTTTTCCCTCAATCAATTTTAATTAATTTCAACACATTAGTTTTAGTAATCTTAGAATATTACTTAATGGATAATTACAAACTGACTTCAGAGTTAGTGTCTTAGTTACTTTTCTGTTGCTGTGATAAAACCAAAAGCAACTTGGAAAATAAAGGGTTTCTTTTGCTTACACTCTTAGTCAGGGGAGGAACTCAAGGCAGGGACTGATGCAGAAGCAATGGAGGAACATGGCTTCCTGGCTTGCTCCCCATTTCTTACTTAACTTCCATTCTTATACAACCCAGGATCATTCAGGATAGCACCATCTCCAATGGTCAGTTCTCCCACATCAATCGTCATTCAAGAAAATTACCTGTAGACTTGCCTACAAGCCAGTCATATATAGAGAGATTTTCTGGATTATGATTGCCTCTTCTCAGATGACCCTAGTTTGTATCTAGTTGATATGAAAACCAACCATAATAATCTACCCCTTGTCAATTTGACACACCAACACAGCACTTCCTAAGCCACAACCCTTCTTGTTTGTCCATGGTGTCATGCTAATATCAATATGACTGTATAAAACATTCCGATTTTTAAAAGTCCCACAGTCTTTAAATTTTTCAACACTTTAAATGCTCAATTTTTAAATAATACCTAATCTCTTTCAAACTACAAATTCTCTTTAAATCACAAAATTTCTCTGAAATACCGAAAATCTCTCTAACTGTGGGCTCCTGTAAGACAAAACAACAAAACTAAAGACAAAGAAGTTAAAGACTTTTTACCCTGAGAGGGAAGAACTAGGGCATGCACAGTCACAATCAAAGAAAATCAAAATCCAAATTCAACAGTGTGCAAAGTTTGATTCTTGACATCTGGGACCCTTTCATGATCCTCATGGCTCCAAAGGTTTGGGCAGCTAGGTTTACTTCTTTGGAACTGCCAGTTGCAAACACATGAAGTTTATATCAGGCCGAGGTCTATTCCACAGTTACTATCCTTGGCCATTCGCTTGGTACTGCTATCTCTAAAATGCTAGAGTCTTTTACTGTACTTCTGTCAGCTTCTTCTGGGCTATCTTTAAGTTCCCTGACTGTGCCACATAGTGCTGAGCCTTGATTTCTCTCCATGACCTCTTCAATCCTGGGCCTTCTGCACCTGAGTCTGCACCTTCACTAACGGCCTCTATCTGCCTCCCTTGAGGGACTCTAGCCCTGCTAAATGATGCCAAGCCTCATCTATGTTCCATGATCCCTTCAAACCTTTAAAACCAGTATTACCTAGGTGATTGTTACACTACCAAATTCAGTTTTCAGCATGAAATGAAGCCTCAACTCCTTCTGGACCATGGCTTCCTTATGCTGACTGAGAGGAAACACTTCAGGAGATTTTGCCCCAATAAAGTTAATTTTCTATTTTTCCCCGACATAGTATTTTTATTGATTATTTGGAAATTTCACATAGTGCACCCTACTCAACATACACTTCCTAGTCCTCCCAGGTCTGTCTCCAACCCTTGTGACCGCCCTCCCCAGTATCCCCAAAGAAGAAAGAAGTAAAAAACTACAGGTCCAATTTGTGTTGATTGTATACTTACTGGAGGATGGTTAACATTGCCCTCCTGCCCCCAATAGACAGCTCCTTAAAGAAAACTAAGTCCTTCCCTATCTTCACTCCTGCCAGAAGCTGTAAGTTTTGGAGAGCTACACTTCAGCATTCTTACCTAAGGTTTATAAGAGTTCTCCTTGATGGTTTTCTTTCTAGGCAGTTATTTTTTTGATCCATGGGATGGTGATGGTGGTGATGGGGTTAGGGGTTATCACAGAAGTCTTCTATAGCTTTCTCAACTGAAAGTATACAGTCATCAATACCACTGCAAAAGTAGCTTCCTTGTATTTTACAGTAAGCTGGAACATGGATTATGGACCTCCACTTGGTTTCTGGCAACGGCTTGGACCATGGACATCAACATGGCCTCTGGTGGCAGTACAGACCACAGACATCAACATGGACCTCTGTTCTAGTATGGGCCATTGACACTTTCATGGCCCTTGGTGGTAGCACAAGCCCCAGATATCAACATGGCCTCTGGGACATAGGCCATAGACACTAATATGTCCTTGGTAGCAGTCTGATCCATGAATATCACCACAGTTTCAAACAGGAGCACAGACCACCAGCATCCACATGGCCTTCAGTGGTAACACAGGTGATAGGCATCACCCTGTTCTTCTGTGGGATATGGACTTCTATATGGTTTCTGGTGAAACCTTGGACCACAGACATCCACATGGCTTCTGTTGGCAGCATGGACAACAGACCTCAACATGCTCTCCAATAGCAGCTTAGACCATAGATATTAATATGACTCTTGGCCAAAGTGTGGGCCACATGCACCTTTGTGGACCTCAGAGGCAGCATAGGTCATGGATCTATATGGTCAACCAACAGTCTAAGTTTCCCTACCTGTCTATTCCTGAGAATGGGATCTCTCCTTCTTTCCCTGGGTTCTCTCCCTTTTCCCCTAGTTTCAGAACTCCCCAAATACCAGGATCATGAACCTAAGCGTTTCTAATGTATATCCATATAATTTTGATTTTTCAACTGAACCATAAGGCTTCTGAACCACTCTACTTATTTTTTTTTTCTGACTTATAACCTGCCTTTCCCGATTTCTTTGCATCAGTATAGAATGTAGGGTGCCAGAAATTGCTGCCCCTTCAGCCAGTTAATATCTTCCACTAAGTTTTGAAAATCATTAAGAGTTTGCAGTTGATCAGAGGTGAGGAGGAATCAACATCTGTCCCAACTGGGAGTGACTGGGACCAGCAGGACCATGCACACAGGAACTCCGACAGTAGAGTGGCTCGGGTTCCTTCTGGTCTTTCTGGGCTGGTGCCCTGAGCAGACCTTGGGCACAAGCTCCATAGCCAGTCCCACAACACCCAGAGGAAGCTCCACTCGCAGGTGCTCTAACAAGCCTAGGGTCACAGAATCACAGAATCACAGGATCACAAAGACAGCTTGACTCTGAGGAGTTCTGACACAACCAGGATCACAGGAAGGACTTGCTAAATCAGTCAGATTTAGCAAGGGCAGGTAGCACTAGAGATAACCAGATGGTGGGAGGCAAGCGTAAGAAAATGAACAACACAAACCAAGGTTACTTGGCATCATCCGAACCCAATTTTCCCACCATAGCAAGTCCTGGACATACCATCACACAGGAAAAGCAAGATTCAGATCTAGAACACAAATACCAGCCCAGGCTACTATACCCAGAAAAACTCTCAATTACCATAGATGGAGAAAACAAGATATTCCATGACAAAACAAAATTTACACAATATCTTTCCACAAATCCAGCCCTACAAAGGATAATAGATGGAAAACATCAACATAAGGAGCAAAACTACACCCTAGAAGAAGCAATAAAGTAATCTTTCAACAAATCCACACAAATCTAATTCCACCTCTTACAACAAAAACAACAGGAAGTGACATTACTTTTTCTTAATATCTTAATATGAAAATAATATTACAACATATCTTAATCGATTGAAATCCAATAATATGAGGAATTAGAAGTTTGGTGATTGTCCTCCAATGGTCTCTCTAATTTTGTAATTGGAGAGCCTCTCTATTAGTAGTATTTTTTTATTTCATGTTTTTACACTATACTATGGTTTTCAGAACAG
Organism: Hylomyscus alleni; assembly: GCA_019843855.1. Lineage (NCBI taxonomy): Eukaryota > Metazoa > Chordata > Mammalia > Rodentia > Muridae > Hylomyscus > Hylomyscus alleni. Next base: position 8,124 of record JADRCC010227932.1, read on the forward strand.
CTTATATATTTCAAAAGTATTTATATACCCAAAAGAAACATAGACAACTAACTAGGGAGGTTGCTTGTAAAAGAACAACAAAGAGTGAGACTGAATGCTTTGCTTGATGTTTGTAACTCTTGTATCAAGTTTGAAGAAGAGGATTTTATAAGTTACTCTTTCTCTGAGATGAATGCTTTTCCAAATTATCACAGCTAATAAACCAAATTCTTACCCTCACCTAATGTCTGTGCCACCCTCCAAGCAGAACCATTGTTCATTGAAACAGTTGGTGAATGACTTTATGGATAGACCATCTTAATACACACACCATTTCTTAAATGAATGTAACCTGTTCTCTGTGGGCTGAGAATAAAGTCACTCACTCAAGTCAAATAGCTTTGACCATAGCAGGATGTTTGTGTCCAAAAATAGTGCCTACAATTCATTTCTTGGTGCAGCAGAACTGTCAAATCTCAGCTTAGCTACGATGGAGGTAAAATCCTTTGGTGATATGAGGGTCATTGAAGTACAGCCTTATTACAATGAAATCCAATGTCTAAAAATTGTTCTTATTTTGGGCTTGTACCACAGTAAGAGCCAAGATTTTAAACTCTACTAAATATAAAAGAAACAAACAAAAAGACTTTATATATTTATGTTCATTTAAGAAAATACCAGTAGTGATGTATTATTTTGAAATATACAGTTAATATGTTTGGAGTTATTTAAAATTTATATTGAGAAAAATGTATTTTCACTATTGCTATGCACTAGTGTCTACATAAGACTGTTAAATTGATTGTTGTTTTTATATCAAACAACTTTTATAATACTCATTTTTATTGTTATAATATTTTATAAAATTTAAGGAATATGACAAAAAAGATATTGTAGGTATTGAAGGGGGTTCTCTGGGAGGAGTTGGGGTATGAAAGGGAAACAAGAATGTGATTTAATTCTATTTACTTAAAATATGTTTTTAAATGTTAACAAATTCAGATAAATTGAAATCATGTAAATTTTCTTATCATAATGCAATAAAAGTTTAAAAAAAGTGTTTGCAATGGATCCCTATGGATGTGTACTTTTTGTGGTCTAATTTTTTTGTTGTTGTTGATTGATTTTATAACCCAAATAACTAAGAGAATCTCCTCTTTGTATTTTTTTTGAGCAATCTGTAACACCCAGCATGGGATGTAGTTTTTTCTTCAGTAAAAAGTTAAATGTTTATTATTTGCAGATTGCACCAACTTCATATTAGTACACAATTGTAAATTTATAATTCCCAAATCCTGTAGTCTTTTTATAATTAGTACTAGTCCCACGTCTAGTTAGTTCTGTCCATATGTGCATGACTATCAGCTGGGACATGAACAACCTACTAATGGATGAAGTTGAGTGACTCTCCTTCAACACCAACAGCCTCTGATCACTCCTCCCAGAGAGGAAGATCCTCAGGGCCATTCCTCTTCATTGATGGAATTGTCACTGGCTTTATCTTGTCCAGATCTAATATAAGAAATCACAGATTCTATCCCAGAGGTGAAATGTGCAAGAGTTATGTAATGTCCAGAATTTAGAATCTCACAGTTCCTTTTCCCATCCATAAGCTCTGTTATTTTTTTCTGTACCCTCTTACACAAAGTTCCTATGACATAGATAGATACAGTGACTCATCATATGTATTATTCTTATACTATTATTAAGAATGGTTATACTTGTGAATGTTATTTTATGTTTCAGTGTTATTTTTTAAATTTAATTATTTTATTTTTTACTTATTCACTTTATATCACACTCACTGTCATCCCTCCTCCCCAACCCAGTCACCATCTTTCACAATCCTTCCTCCATACCTCCTCCTGTTTTCCTCTGAGTGGTTTGGGGCCCCTTGGATAGCCTCCCACTCTGGCACTTCCAAGTTTCTGGGAGGCTAGACACTTCCTCTTCCACTGAGGCCAGACAAGGCAGCCCAGCTAGAAGAAAATATACCACACACAGGCAACAGCTTTTGGGATAGCCCCTGCTCCAGTTGTTCAGGACCCAGATAAAGACCAAGCTGCACATCTACTACATATGTGCTGGGGCAGGGGGTGTAATTTCCAGCCCCTGTATGCTCATTGGTTGGTGGTTCAATATCTGAGAGCCCTAAGAGTCCAGGTTAGTTGATTGTTGTTTTTTCTGTGGAGTTCCTATCCCTTTGGGGTGGGACTTTCTTCTATTCCTCCATAAGAGTCCCCTAACTTCATGTACTGTTTGCTGTGGGCACCTGAATTTATCTGAGTTAATTGGTGGATGGAGCCTCTCAGAAGACAACCATGCTAGACTCCTGTCTGCAAGCATAACAGAGTATCATTAATAATGTCAAGATTGGTACTTGTCCATGGAATGGATCTCAAGTTGGACCGGTTATCAGTTGGCTATTCCCTTGGTCTCTGCTTCATCTCCATGCCTGTGTATCTTGTATATAAGATAAATTTTAGGTTGAAGGTTTTGTGAGTGGGTTAGTGTTTCTATTGCTCCACTGGAGTTTCTGCCTGGCTACAGAAGGTGGCCTCTTCAGGTTCCATATCCCCAATATTGTGACTCACAGCTAGGACATCCGCATTGATTCTTGGGTGTCGCTCTTATTCCAGGCCTCTGGCATGTCCACAAGATGCCCCCTCCTTCCTCAATCCCATCAGCTGCAAATCTCCATCGATTCTCACAGCCATCTGGCCATCTCTCCTGTCCCTCCCCACACCTGATCCTAACCCTCCCTCATTCCCCTCCCATTCCCTCTCCGTCCGTCCCCTCTTTCCATCTGCCTCTTATGACTATTTTATTTATTCCAACTTCTAAGTGAGACTCAAGCATCCTTGCTTGCGCTTTCCTTCTCATTCAGCTTCTTTGAGTTTGTGGAGTGTATCATAGGTATCCTGCATTTTATGGCTAATATCCAATTATAAGTCAGTACATACTACGCGTGTCCTTTTGGGACTGGGTTACCTCATTCAGGATGCTATTTTCAAATTCCATCCATTTGCCTGCAAAATTCATGGTGTCTTTGTTTTTAATAGTTGAATAGGGGGGCTGGCAAGATGGCTCAGCGGGTAAGAGCACTGACTGCTCTTTCAAAGGTCCTGAGTTTGGATTCCAGCAACCTCACGGTGGCTCACAACCAGCCATAATGAGATCTGATGCCCTCTTCTGGTCTGTCTGAAGACAGCTACAGTGAACTATGCTGGAGCGAGCAGGGCCAGAGCAAGCAGAGGTCCTGAGTTCAATTCCCAGCAGCTACATGATAGCTCACAGCCATCTGTACAGCTACAGTGTACTCATACATATAAAAATAAAATAAAATAAAATAAAATAAAATAAATCTTTAAAAAATAGTTGAATAGTATTCCATTGTATAGATGAACCACATTTTCTTTATCCATTTTTCAGTTGAGGGGCATCTAGGTTGTTTCTAGTTTCTGACTATTACAAATAAAACTGCTATGAACATAGCTGAGCAAGTGTCTTTGTGGGATATTGGCGCATCTTTTGGGTACATGCCCAGGAATAGAATAGCTGAGTCTTGAGGCAGAACTATTCTCAGTTTTCTGAGAAACTACCAATTGATTTCCAAAGTGGTTGTGGTTGTACAAGTTTGTATTCCTACCAGCAATGGAGGAGTGTTCCTCTTGCTCTACATCCTCATCAGTATGTGCTATCTCTTGAGTTTTTGATCTTAGCCATTCCGATGTATGGAAGATGGACTCTCAGATTTGTTTTGAGTAGTATTTCCCTGATACCAAAGGAGTCTGAACATTTCTTTAAGTGTTTTTTTTTTTTTTTTTTTTTT
>JADRCC010228068.1:0-10446 GCA_019843855.1 Hylomyscus alleni
CCTTTGGACCTAAACCCCACTTTCGAGGATAAGTGTCTCTTTCCATGATCACCCTCTTTATTTTGGCTACTATACCATGATCACAGGTAGAAATCACTGCTGTAGTCATCAATGCAATCGCTGCAGGGATTAGAAAGAAAAAAAAGAGAATATTTTGGTAATGAGTTCTACTGTTTTATGCCTTTTTAGAACTTTTTTTTTTTTTAAGAGCTCTGGATGTATGTATGTAGAAATGTCTCCATCAGAGCAAGAAGTATTTGAAATAATGTTAAACTTACCAAACTAAAATACACTTAACAAAAGCAACTGAAGGGCCAGGTGGTGGTGGCGCATGCCTTTAATCCTAGCACTTGGGAGGCAGAGGCAGGCGGATTTCTGAGTTTGAGGCCAGCCTGGTCTACAGAGTAAATTCCAGGACAGCCAGGACTACACAGAGAAACCCTGTCTCAAGAAAACAAACAAACAAACAAAACCCAAAGAACTCAATTTTCCCCGGCCTTGGTGGCACACGCCTTTAATCCCAGCACTTGGGAGGCAGAGGCAGGCAGATTTCTGAGTTCGAGACCAGCCTGGTCTACAGAGTTCCAGGACAGCCAGGGCTACATAGAGAAACCCTGTCTCAAAAAACCAAAAACAAACAAAAAACAAAAGCAACTGAAGAAACACTTAACAAGAAAAAAAAAACGGGTTCAGGAACAGAGCAGTGGTGGTGTATGCCTTTAATCCCAGCATTTGGGAGGCAGAGGCAGGTGGATCTCCCAGCCTGGTCTACAGAGTGAGTTCCAGGACAGCCAAGGCTATATAGACACCCTGTCTTGAAAAACCAAAAATGACACATGCACCACCCTCAGATCTATAGAACATTTCAAGTTTTAAGAATCTCTGTTCTACTGTATATCAGAATGGACCTTTGCAGGTTACAGGGATCCTGGTGACATGACTTTTTTCTGGTGAAATTAGGGTTATTAAATGAACAGCTTGGACTTATTGAGAAGGCCACATGCACTGTAAGTTGTAAGGGATTAATCAATTCAATAGTAGTTAAACTTTTACAAATTAAGTCACTGATAACACCTGGTGGTAGTAGCAGTAGCTCATACCTTTAATCCCAACACTCTGGAGGCAGAGGCAGGCAGAACTCTTGAGTTCAAAGCTAGCTTGCTCTAGAGTGAGTTCCAGTATAGCCAGCGCTACAGAGAACCCCTGTCTTGAAACACCAAAAACCAAACATCACTGATACTAACTACAAGTTATGGGTTAGCAAACCAGGAATGAACTAAGGCTCTCTTTGAATCATCAAAGACACCAATCACTACTCTCACTAGACAGCCAAGAGCATAAAAGTGTATACTTCCTCTTTAATCTGTCTTCAACTAGCCTGTCCCTTCATAAATTATTCATACAAATCTCAGGAGATACCATAATTATATAAAATCAAGGGACGCTGACATGGGACTGGCGCACAATGAGCCTAGCTTTGATGATGCAGAGCCTCAGTTCCAGAAATATTGAGGGCTACTCCCTTCCTTACCCATGCAGATAGCTTCCCCCTTAGTGGTAATGACCACAATCTCCTGGTTAACCTCAATGCCATCCTCATATCGAAGAACACCAGGAAGCATGATCTTGGCCCCATAGCAGATTGCATTCACCTACGGAGATAATACCACACATGAGGGCCAGATGCTACCCATTATCCTTTTTTCCACTTCCATACCAGAATAGAGGAAGACTATAAGGGGAAGGTAGCCTTATAGTGGGATGTAGGACTAATAACACTGATAGTCCATTGACTACAATGAAGTACAAAGAAACATAGACCAGTAACAAAAACCTATCACGTGCTAGCACTACTCTAAAATTTCACATATGCTACAAAATATTAAAGAAAACTTTAAAGGTGACCCAGCAAGTCTGGTGGCCCATCCATATCTAATAAACGATGGAAGGAGGAAATAGACTCCACAAAATTATACTGAGCCCGGAACATACATTGCAGCATGCATGTGCTCACATGCATACATCACAACACATACATAATAAAAAATTAATAAAAAATGCTTCCCCTCTTTCTTCACTGATCTATACAAATAGGTTATTAAACTCTACTTTTATCATGTAGCCCATGAGCATTGTCATCTGGAACAATAAAACCTGGGAGCTAGAGAAATGATTCAGTAGTTAAGAGCACTTGCTACTCTTGCAGAGTACTTGGGTTTCTGAGCACCTATTTGGAGGCTTTCATTTATATGTAACTCTAGCCAGGGGTACAATACCTTTTTTCTGAACTTTCTAGACAACAGGTATGCATGTGTTATAGACATACATGCAAACGAAATACCCATAAAACAAAACAAACCCTGTCTTGGGGGCCAGAGAAATGACTCAGCAGGTAAAGGTACTTGGCCTAATGCCTGACTACCTGAGTTTGATACCTGAAATACACATGGTGAATTGAGAGAGCCAACTCCCACAAGTTATCCTTGACCAACCCCCATATGCATGTATGCACACATATATACAAATAAAAATGTAATTTTTAAAAAAACCCAAAGTGCCAGGCAGTGGCAGCACACACCTTTAATCCCATCACTTGAGAGGCAGAGACAGACGGATTTCTGAGTTAGAGGCCAGCCTGGTCTACAGAGTGAGTTCCAGGACAGCCAGAGCTATACAGAGAAACCCTGTCTGGGACGGGGGTGGGGTGGCAAAAGCTGCCTCAAGAGTTTTCTATCAGAGTGTTCCAGAGAACTGCTCTTGAATCTTTTTCAGGAAAATATTGTACACTTATTAGAGATGAAGCAATAAACACTCAAAACAAACTGCTAAGAAAATTATACCAGGCCTGCTAAATTACATTTCACCCTCTTACTGACCATGTTCTAACTTTTCTTTAAAAATCACCCAGAAGCCAACAGTCTGACCCCAGCACAATAAAGGTATATCACATTTACATGATTATGTGGTTAAGCTTTCTCAGTTCCTGTTAGTGTCACACCTTAGTATACCTCTTCAAATTTTCTGAAAACTACAAAGTTTTCAGAAGACTTAAATGTCTAACAATAAACTGCTACACATACAAAAGTTTATGTTTCAAAATCCTATGCCTACATATTTACTTACAATTTTAGAACTATTTCTGATAATAAGGTAATATAGCAAATATAGGATATGAGCTGATAATGCGTTCAATGAAATCTGGATTATACTGTCTCAAATGATAATGTGCTTCAACAGAAGAAAGCAGCATTTCATTGAAATCCCTACAGGGTAAATAAACAACATCTATGAGATGCTCCAGGCCCAACCATTACCTACTGAAACAATTTATTATAGTAACTTAAATAAATCAAGATTATTTTAGGCAAAAAACCCAAACAAACAAAAAAACTGGGCAGTGGTGGCACATGCTTTTAATCCCAGTACTTGGTAGCCAGGGGGAGGTGGATCTCTGAGTTCCAGGACAGCCAGGGCTACACAGAGAATCTGCCCGCCTCTGCCTCCCAAGTGCTAGGATTAAAGGCGTGTGCCATCACTGCCTGGTGGGAAAGACTCTTAAGTCAATGCTGAGTTTACCTTATTTCAAAATACAAGTAGACCTAGCACTAAAATGTTACTTTAAAGTGACATACCTCTTTTTAACCTAATTTAACAAATCTAGCAGTAAATTTTTCCATTATTAATGGCACAAAGAGAACATATACAATCAATGGGGGAGGGGAACAACCACAAGGAAAATAAAAATATGATAAATATGATTTCACAATGCTAGCATCTCATCTTTAGAGAAACATTCTCTGAAAACATGGACTTTTACCCCATAACTTACTGCACTATCTTTCATAACCAGACGTTTATGAGATGTCAACAGCTTTTCCAAAGGGTAAACAACACGCCGCAGGTAACTCTCATCCTTATGGTTATCATACAGCCACTGAGCATCAAGTACATCATGCATTGTCACCATGTGGTCCTGAAAGGCATTAAGATATTAAATTCTGGGTCTTCATACTGTCTATCTGTCCATCAGACTCCCAAACTTTTTACAACTGAATATAACTATACATTGTCTTCTATTCCAGGCTCATCATAAGTCTTTAGAATCTCCATAATGTATTTGTACAAGCTGACAAATTAGATCTAAACAGGCACTCCACTTTTTTGTTCTGCTTGGGATGAAAGAACCCAGGTGTTTACAAATGGTTGCCAAGTGCTCTAACACTGCATTAACACTCTCAAGCTCTAAGCAAGATTGATGTAGGTAGAATAGGAAAGAAATATATGAACAGAGTAATACTCTCTACCCAATCATTTATTTGCCAATTTCAATGTCCCAAAGTTTAATTAAGAAAACATGAAAGCCGCCCTGAACTGAACTCAACAATATGAAATCTTTCCTAAGATGTAAAGCAGACAGAGTTCTAAAGCCCTTTAGTCCTAAATCCAGCAGTGGTGGTGCATACCTTTAATTCCAGTACCAGGGAGATAGAGGCAGGTGAATCTGTGAGTTTGAGGCCAGCCCGGTTTACAGAGGGAGTTCCAGGACAGACAGGGCTACACAGAGAAACCCTGTCTCAAACAAACAAACAAACAAAAAAAAAAACCAACAAAACCAACAAAAATCCCCAAAAAAACCAAATCCAAACATCTATTCCCACAATTGCATACCTTTTCACTCATGACTCCAGAACGCACCCTCCGAAGTTCCTGCATCTGACCACCAACTCCTAGCAACAAGCCAAGGTGTACGCATAGTGTCCGAATGTAGGTGCCAGCTTCACAGCTCACCCAAAAGATTCCTAAAACAAACACAGAGAGAGAAAGAGAAAGAGAGAATGAGAAAAAATACATGATTTCTTTTTCAAACCTTGGGCACAGTGGTGCCTGACTTTAACCTCAGGAGGCAGAGACAGGTGGATCTCTGTGAGTTCAAGGACAGCTTGGATTGTAAACATAGCAATTTCTATAACATCAGAGCTACATAATGGAGAGACTATCTAAAACAAACTAATAGAAAGATTAGCATAAACAGACATAGAGAATAGAGCATGACTACACAATGTACTCAAAAGTTTCTACCACTAACAGAATCCCTGATAATACATCCCCCACCTGCTTATGGGTCTAAAGCAATTCTGCTTGATATATATTTAACGACTCACCTAATCTCCTTTCAGGATCATATTCTATCATTTTGCTCTCGTAGATAGTCCTTACTCGAAGCTGCCTCTTTACTGCAGCAATAAGCGGGGGTCGCTGAAATAGGGCACCTGTTAGAGTTTCTAGGGCCTAAGAACAAAACACAAACAAAAATATTATGTGGGTTCATTTTTAAAAAAGGGGGCATATTTAGGAAGTTTAAGAACATAATTCAAAGTTTTCTTTCATAAAAGTTTAAGAGCTAAAATGTCCTTTTAATTCAGTTTCTTCTTTTTCAACTACTAAGAGATAGCTCAACACTAATTAGAACTTCCTTCAGAGAAAAAGCATGGCTAGAAGGCATCCCTAACACCAGTCATTCTCCACCCAAGAATCTAGGACAGCCCATTCAAAGATCACAAGAGACACTAGCTGGGAAAACTTCCCTAGAGTTCAGAGACCCAAATCAAAGGTATCCTCCCTACAAGTAATAGACTTACCCTAGAAAGCTGAGTACCCCCTTCAATAGCATTGTGCAGCCGGACAATTCCAACATACTCTTTGCCTGAAAAAATGACAAAAGAGTAGTCAGGTGTGGCCACTGAGTTTTCTGTTTTACAAATGTTCTATCACTAGAGAATCCAGCGTCTGTTTCAGTAAAATCTGTACTGACAGACTTGATGTTGTAGATAGAAAAAAGAAATAAAGATACTTTTTCTTGGGTCAGGAATAGCACATGCCATGTCTATAACCTAAACCCAGAGGTTTAGAGGCTGAGATGGGATGATTGAGATTTCCAGAGCAACATGAGCTCCATAACAAAACCTTGTCTCAAAAAAGATGGAAGCTCCCTCCCTGCCTCCCCCCAAAAGCTCAATGTGATGGCAGAGACAGATGGAATACCTACTGTAGAGTCTAACAGGAAACTCTCTCTCTCTCTCTCTCTCTCTCTCTCTCTCTCTCTCTCTCTCTCACACACACACACACACACACACACACACACACACAAATGTTCAATGTGAAGGCAGAGACAGATGGAATACCTACTGTAGAGTCTAACAGGAAAATACCTTGTACTTTAAGCAGAATTTTCTTAGATGAAAGTGGGAGAATGACACTTGAAATAGAAATGTGACCTGAGTTAAAAAGCAGTAAACATGCCAGGTGGTGGTAGCACATGCCTTTAATCACAGCACTTGGGAAGCAGATGCAGGTAAATCTTTGAGGCCAGCCTGGTCTAGAGTTCCAGGACAGCCAGGGCTACATAGAGAAACCCTGTCTGTAAAACCAACAACATAACAAAGAGCAGCACCAGCAAGCACACAAGTGACATGCCCCAGCACTAGGAACAGGATAGTTGATTCAATATCCACATGCTTAGTGTCTGGAACTCTTAAAGAACCACCAGATTTTGGCAGAGAACAGAACTATATAGAAACAATTCACACTGCTGCTTTAAGATTTTATTTTCTAGGGGCTGGAGAGATGGCTCAGCAGTTAAGAGCACTGACTGCTCTTCAGAAGGTCCTGAGTTCAATTCCCAGCAACCACATGGTGGCTCAAAACCATCCATAATGAGATCTAATGGCCTCACCTGGTGTGTCTAAAGACAACTACAGTGTACTTACATATAATAAGTAAATCTTAAAAAAAATTATTTTCTAAAGAAATAGTTTCTAATAGTCAAAATGTAGAAGTGAAACAAGTACAGATAGCCCACTACTTTCTCTTCTACATACCTGCACTCTGTTGTGATTTTACCAAACGAGTAGCTCGTTCAATGCACACAATTAAACAACCAGTCACTTTAGGATCCAGTGTGCCACTGTGGCCAGTTTTCTCTACTCGAAGTATTCGTCGGATCCAGGCTACCACCTCATGGGAAGAGGGGTTAGAGGGCTTGTCAAGATTAATGAAACCTGTCCTAGAATAGGAAAAAGAAGTAATCACCTGACCTTGTCTAAAAAAACAGCATGAAGACTTAAAAAGAAAAGCAAATCACATATATAGGTTATATATTCAGGGCAAAACTGTTCTAAGCTTCCACTACTTCCTTGAATAACTAATGTGGGAACATCAGTTTCAAAAGAATTTAAGTTTGGACAGAGCTTTTTCACCATGCCTACCTGATATAGTCCCCAATCTCCCTCTTCAGAGGATTTGAACCACAAGGAATAGGTGTATAGTGTGTTGTCCTTACATTTAGCTTATCAAAATTCTAGAAAGCAATAACATAAGTTTAATAACACATCAATAGAAGTAAAACAAGAGTCAGTAAATAACACCACCAACCACTGTAGCCCTTCAAGCCCATAATTGTATGTTGCTCCCATTATTAATGACACACTACTAAGCCTTCCTACATACTGGGGAAAATTGCAATACTAGTGAGAAAAGGACAAATCTGAGTATTTATAGTCACTGCTGTAAAAAAGAGACTTGGTGAGGGTACTAGAAAACATAGAACAGCTTCCGATTTTCTCAGATCACCCCAATTAAAGATGGCTGGCAACTTTCTTCAACATGGACAGCTTAGATTTTCTGTTCCAGACACCTCTACCTCTGTACTTCATTTGTCCATACCCTTTTAGACTCCTGCGTAAGGCTTGGCCACCAGTTAGTAAGAATTCACCAACTGATGCCCATCTTTCATTATCAGTCTAGTTTTATTATGCCTACTACAAATAACAATACTTGTTTGTCTCTTCCATCTCTGCCTGTTAAGATTTCTCACAGCAGAGACCTTGTCTACCCTGTGTGCTAGCTATTTTTCTAGGGTCAACAAAGAAACACAGATGCCATCCAAATGATAGGGAATTATAATCAAGCAGAAAATCAACTTGGTTGATAAATAAACCTCACTATTTTACTAACACACACTTATGGCTTATTAAAATTCTTAGGTCAGTGAGATAGCTCAGTGGGAAAGGGTGCCTGCTACCAAGTTGACAATCCAAGTTCAACCCCAGAAACTCACTGTAACTCTAGGCACTTGAGAACAAATTTTGTAAGTTAATCTTTTGACTTCCACACATGTCATGTGGAGCATGCACACCCCCCTTTCCACCCACCCACGGTAATAAACAGAATAAATACATATTTAAAAATCTTTGTTAGATGTCTCAACTTTATAGCTGGTATCCACCTTGTAAAAATTATAAATTTTAGTTCAATGGGTTACTCAGTACCACTATTTAAATCCCTACATAATAACCTATAATTTCTATGACATGCAACCAGGAACTACTAAGCCTGTTCCACAGAATACCTGCTATAACTCCCAGCACATCATCCTAAGAGAAAATATCATGAGCAACAAAGATTCATTGAGATTAAAAGACTGGCCCAGGGCTGGAAAGATGGCTCAGCAATTAAGAGCACTGACTGTTCTTCCAGAGGTCCCCAGTTCAATTCCCAGCAACCACAAGGTGGCTCACAACCATCTGTAATGGGATCCGATGCTCTCTTCTGGTGTGACTGAAGACAGTTACAATGTACTCACATAAAAGAAATAATTGTTTTTTTAAAAAAAAGAGTGGCCCAAGGTCACATACAATTTTAATTCAAAGATGTCTGGCTTCAAACCCCATGTTCTTAGGCTCTGAAAAAAGTCTACAGGAGTTGATTTCAGAAGTGCAATTGTCTAAAAACTAACAGCAATTAACATTTTGGTGACATACTATATTCCATGCTACATTTGAAGTTTTCTAAATGTAAAATATGCTGGCAGTGAGCATTCCTTTTTTGAGACAGGGTCTCTTTATGTAAACTAGGCTAGCCTGGCCCACTGGGATAAAAAGCATGCAACACAACACCCCAGCCCTGAAGTAAGCATTCTTTATTATTAGCTTTTTAATTAGAAATAATATGGAATTCAAGGATTCAACTGATACACAGAGAACATACCTTTAGTAACAAGGGCCACTGAGAAGTGTCTAATTGAGCCACTTTGGATTCTGGTTTGATAAGAAATTCTTCAGCATGTTGTATTTCCTTCAATAGAGCAGAAACATATTTTCTCAGCTTAGTTTTGGAAGTGCATGCCTTTTAAACAAACAAGGGGAAAGGGGGGATGTGAATTCTGAAAACCAGGAAGATCAAGCTGAATCCAAATATTTTAACAAAACTGTGGGTCTGCTGATGGAATAAGGAAGAAAAATTCAGGGCCTACATCTCATCATTTAGTATGCCACACATGTTAGAAAATTTCTCAGGTTTTTGCCCGTTCTACATAATGACCACTAAGTACTAGCATATTGAGAATATTCTAAAACATTTTCCCTCGTTAATGCGTTGTTTATTAAATTATCCAAATCAGTCAAAGCAAAGTAAAACATTCCTACTCACGGCTACATCTTCTTCTTGTAATGGCTTCCGGTCTTTTTTCTTCTTATGCTTCTTTGGGAAAGTAATTACTACAAGGAACAAACTCAAGATTTGAAGATTTTGAAAACTTAAACCAAAGTTTAAAATTAACTCTAAAAATAGGACAAAGAAAACATTTTAAAGTCTGACATTACTGGAGAGAACTTACGTTTGTGAGGCCAAACACTAGGATGGCTTGGCTGGTAAATGACTCTAGCACGTGTTGGCTTCCCTTCGGGTTCTCCACGTGGCTGTGGCAAGGCCAAATATTACTTAGGGAAGCACTTGTCCACAGGTTGTAAAGTTTCACAAACGACCACTGCACCGTCCATAAGGGCTTGTGATCTCTTTACATTTTTCTTGTAGGTCTGAGTTGCACTTGTTCCCAACTCTTCTGTTCCTTTCCTTCCTAAGCCTTGCTCTGCACCTTTGCTACCCTCATTTCCATAATATCCCGTCTAGTGCGGGCAGAAATGCTACCATGTCTCCCTGTCACGACACAGTCGCATCCACGGCTGATGCCTTTGGAAGGGGACCCGGGTAGAGTCTCTTGTAGGAAGCCGGGACCTAATGAAGCCTAGTCCCTGATCTTCAACGCGTGCATTCACCGGTAGAGCCAGAACCGAGTAGTGATGCAGCCAAACTGCGAGCGGAAACACGCGGAACCGCGGGTCTCGATGCAACCTCACTACAACTAGCTCCCGGTTATGTAGAAGGCCCCACAGGTCTCATGGCACGGCCATCCGCAACCCTTACCTTCTGCATCCGCCATCTTGAACTGCACCGCGTGCGTCCCGCCCAAGCCGCCACAAACTCAGAACCGCAGATTCCTATGGTCGGAGACTGGTCAGGGCGCGCCACTAGGACCCGCCCACCGTTGCACCTCCCCTAGCTTGCTGACACAAGAAAAGGGAAGTAGAAGGGAGGATGGCGGGGAAGGTG
>JADRCC010228577.1:0-12441 GCA_019843855.1 Hylomyscus alleni
ATGAAGGTTCTGTGCCCCAGTGTAGGGGAATGACAGGGCGGATAAGTGGGAGAAGGTGGGGTGGCAGGCACGGGGAGGGGGGGAGGCAATAGGCATTTGTTCTTGTTGTTTTTGTTTGTTCATTAAAACAATAAAAAAAAAGAAAAGCACATGGAGCCTCACCTCTAAATCTGGACAAAAGAAAATTCAAGATTATTTAAGGACCAGAATGTTTGTGCTGTAGTCTTGATATAAGGAATATGCTATGTATCCCAGTACAATAGATCTACAAAAGTCCTGAAAAAAATTAAACTGAAAAAGTCATAATTCAACCAAAGTATTAAAAAAATGTTTATTCTTAGTAAAAAAAAAAGATAATACAATAAACTCCATAGCAAGATTTTATTATAAATCAGTGACATACCAATCATTCCCAAACTGACATTAAAGACTCCACTTATTTCAATGTGGATATTATGGGCAAAAATATAAGGTAGTTCAAAAAATACAAATCAAATTCAATGCTCCACCTGTGTCATTCATTGAAATATAACGAAGTTACATAAATTAGCATAACATACAAACATCTGTGTTGTTGCAATGTAATCCAAGACAGCACTATTTCAAAACAAATGCCAACTAAACATGAATGGAAACTACAAGGTTTATACTAAAATTAGCAATAAAATTCTTTCTCATAAATGACATTCTTTAATTCTTTCCTTTGAGCAAAATATAAAAATTGTTCTCAAACTTGTTAATGAGGTGTGAACAAACATCAACCCAAGAAATATTTAATCAAATGGTACTGACTGCCAGGGACTGATTATCAGGCTAGAAACCAGCATAGTAACTCAGGGAATGTCAGCAAATGTACTGATATTGGACAGGTTGGTTGTTGAATTTTCATAATTCTGGGAATTTTTGGATCTAGTATAATTCTCCAGATGGTATGAATTACAGGGAGTTGGAGGAGATTTTGTAACCATTAGTAGAATACAATAGTATGTTTACAACAAAGAGCATGCTCAACTCCAGGCTCAATGTTGCATGTGAGACTCCCCTTCCTTATACTAGAAAATGGAAGATATATTGTCCCATGATTCAACTCAAAGTCTGAATGATATGTAACACTTATGAATTTCTCAACTCTTATCTTACTATAGAATTTCTGATGACATCCATTGTGTTCATACATATGGCTGTTGACACATGATCTGGTCCAACTTGTCCAAGAGAGAATTGTACTTGGGATTTATGTCATGCATATGAATGAAATCATGGCACCTGAGGGTAGAAAACATGATCTCCAAAACATGTTTTCAGAAATGTTTTGATGAAAAGTTTTCAGACCTCAGTTGAAGAGCTTGAGGCCACAATTTTCCCTATGTAACCAGGGAGCATGACATAGGATGAGTGGAAAGGAAGTGTAAATATAATTAAGTGGATCTCCAGGCAGCAGTAGCCTTAAAACAGACACATAGGTGTAAATGTGTGTGTGAGGTTTGCCTGCATAAGAAATGGATTTCAAAACAGCTCCATCTTAGTTCCTAGCAGACATGAAGAAGCTGTGTGCTTTCAAGATTTCATTTTTGGTCCTGAAGTTTTCTCTCATCTTGTGCTGTTTGACTGAACCCACTTGCTTTTGGAGGATTAAGAACAACGAAGAAAGATAATGTTGGAGATTTGAGAAGTTAGTGTCCTTTATTCTTTGGGATATTTGATAAACCTGTTAAAGACAATTTTTATAATATTGTTGATTTTAGATAAGTCATTTGTTTTCTGATTCAATGTTATGTATTAGAAATATTTAGCTCTGTACACAGACTGTGAAGTTCTGTCCTGTTCTTCCCCCTGTAACTTTGGGAACCACTGAAAATTAATTATAACATCAGTCACTACTTTAATACATTCAAATGTGTAGCAGTTTAGTTTAGTTTAGCTTTAATACATTGGACACCAGTTCACAATGCTAGACAATGAGAGAGACAGGATTCTATGTATTGAGGATTTGTGTATATTATATGTAAAAAGTTGTCTCTTCATCTGCCTTGAATTCACAATTCCTACCTTTGGCAAGAGCTCAATATGAAGAGGCTGCATCACTGCCTATATTCAATTATCTGCCTACAATCCCTGTATGAGCATGCATCTAAATGCCTTCATAAAAAGGTTATCTCATTTGGTCTCCAAACCATTTGGGTATAAATTCATACATTGAAATATTTGTGCATTGGTTGATCTACTATATCTGATTACATGTATAACATTATATATATACTTATGAATATACATATACTTTGCTTTTTAAAATAGTCTTTAAATGAGCCCCTCCTGCCATTCTGGAGTTGACACTGAATGTAGAAAAAGACTGCCAGGCTTCATATTCTGTTAGAATAATCTTTTCATTCAATTATGCAGGTGTCCATCACATGTTAGGCTTGATATCACCATCATATAGATGGTCAATATTTCCTTTAAAAATTGAATAAATATCACATTAGAGAAATTCTAGAAGAAAAAATGTACTTCTTATGGATGAGATGCTGTTCTCAATTTGGTTACATTGTTCTGAGATCCCAAGTTTGAGATGTTATCATTGATAGCTGCAGAACATGAGGAAAGGAATGTTGAAATCACCCACTTTTTTGTTAATAAATGTGCTTAGGTATTCTTTTTGTTCATGAACTGAAGTTTCTTTTGCTTTTCTGTCTCTTACTCTCATTCCATTTCTTATTCAATTGTCATTTCTTTGAGTTTTAAAGAACACATTTTCTAATTGTTAGCCATAGTATATTGTGTACACTTTGATAGTGATGATGGCTTCCCATTATTATACTTCTTTGATAGGTCAGTAAGAATTTCATTTCTGATGTATCCTGTATTATCATACACCCAAATGGAAAATTAGTGGAAATTCTCATTGGTGACACTTTTAGAAGCCATAATAAAATTTAAAATTACAAATATATGAACTTTGTCAATACACTTCCCAGGTTTAGAAAGAAAAATTTAGTTCCAAACACTAAAATGAAAAAAGCAAATGAACATGTTTGGTATTTTTACTCCTAGTGAGAGGTAATTGCTAACAGTAACAGATAAACTGCTAAGTGTTCTGGGTCAGATGAACACATTTCATATTGAGAGAAGATCTCTCAGTATGCTCAGACATCACTTAAAGGACCTCAAGTAATTAGGAAGACTGAGGTGTTAAGAGAAATCTGATGCCCTATTTATGAAATTGACATAGTAACAACACACTAGAAGGTAACATTAAATTGATTTGTAAAAGAGCCAAAAGGATACTATTCTGGTTATATTGTATCATTTTTATATAATTTGAAATGGATAAATAATTTAAATAGAAATATCTTAATATAATGATTGTTTTTTAATATTAACAGTTGAAAATATTAAAATCAAGTTCTAACAACATTATGAAAATATTTTTATAATATTTCTTACTGTCCTTATGTCCTTATGATTAGCATTTTCTTAGTACTTAATTTCAAAGACATCCTTCTATTTTGAAAGATATAAAATATTTACTCCTAAAATAATTTATTGAAACTGTCTCGCAGTTTCATGAACCTGGGTTCTCTCTCGAAAGGAGGAAAATGCCTGAAAAACAGAGTTCAAAAACAAAAGGACACGAAGCCAAGTTGCGTCCCAATCAAGGCTTCCCACTTTACTTTTTGGGCTTCAGTATTTATAAGAAAGCAAAATTGGATCTCTAGGTTACAGTGACATTTGCATAACATAAACAATTTGGGAAGAGTCAGGAAAGAGTCAAAGAAAGTCAGGTGTCTTGAGGGCAGCACTTGAGGGCGTCAGCCCAGGACATCTTGCAGATCTCAGCTCCAGGGAGAGGCCGGAGGTACAGCACTAGGTGGGGGAGGAGACCAAGAGCAGATGTCCCCAGTCCATTCACACCCAACAATGTCCTCAGTCAGCACACATGCCAGCCAGCAGGTCTCAAAGGCGGAACTCAGAACAGTCCTTTGTTTCAGGGATAGCAGGAGTGATCTGGCAGTCTCTGGTTGTAGATTCTGGAGTCTCTGAGTTGAGGCAGACAGAAGGGACCCAACATCTTGCCCCTTTTTATTATATAAAAGCAGGATCAAGGCCATCAATTGGCACAGTTTTGCACAGGGATTTTTACAGTGCTTAGTCAGAAATATCCAGTGTATAATATATTTAACTGACCGGCAACTGACCCGTCCTCAAGGTCATGAGCAGCTAGTCTGTACTACAGACTGAGCTTTAACGTGTTTATAAACACAGCCATATGGCGTGTGCCTCTGTCTTAGGTTGTTACCATCAGCGATCTAGCATGAAGACCACAGGTTTCCAAAATGCACCATTCATCCGCACAGCTAGCACCAAGATATGCCTTAAACACCTGCAAAGTTCGGGAACTGCCACCATTTCTCTGGAAAACCTCTTTTCTGAAATTTTCAAAGTACTGCCATTGTGCTGGGGATGGGTGTAGCCTCCTGACTCAGTTGTAAATTACCAGTTCTGTGAACCTAGAAAATAGGGCTCAATGCAAATGTAAATTAGTAGGCTTAGGCTAGTAGCCTCGGGATGCTCCAGTCTTTGGAATGTAAATACTGCAGAAGTATTCAGGCCTTAGCTCGGGCCTGAGCTGGCCTTAGCTCTGGGCATGAGCAAGAGTTTAAATTATTCTTTTAATTTCAGGAAAGCAAGCTTTTGAAATAAGTGGGCATTTCCAGAATGACAGAAAAGAGCTGTCAGCTTGAAAACAAAAAAACAAAAAGCAAAAAGCAAAAAACAAAATAAAAAAAAGTCAAAAAACAAATTTTTCTGCAGTGCGTTTCAGCACATTTACTAAGAAGGTTGTGGCTCTGAATCCACTTGACAAATTAATGTATTAGGTAGCCATTGTGTTCCAACACAAACAGAGCCTCTTCCCCAGAAAAAAGTGAGGTGACACGTCATTTTATTATGGTATAAAAATTGGAAATGTGTGGATGCCAATGGTGATCCGTAGCAGAATGACCTTTAGCATCAGATTGCAAATATATATATATATATATATATATATATATTTGAACAAGTAAAAGCAAAATTCCTTTTAAAATAAGCAAAAAGCGAGGCATGCCTAAAAACAGGCAAAAAATGAAATATGCTTTTCAAAACAAGCAAAAAACAAAAATGTTTTGGAGGAGTGTATATTCTCCCCTTTTAATTTAATTTTTTTTAAAAAAAATTTAAATTCTTCAAGTGTGAAGTGCACATTGAGTAAATATTGTCTCTGAGAATTATAAATTATCTCAGTAATATGATTAACATTAAATTGTTAATAAAACATCTTTAATGTCTGATTGTAATAGCCAGTTCCAGAATCTGTTCCAATCTATTTAGGAACACCAAACATAGAAAATTAATGTAGACAATGATTACATTTTTTTGTTGCTTTCTTGTTAAGGCAATTGTAACTAGAAAGCTTGAAAATGTATCAATAGTTACATGTGCATATTCTATTTTTATTTTTTAAAATCAGAAATATTCCTTTAAAATGTCAAATTATCATCACAAGCCATTACTATTATGATGATACAAATAAAATTATATGACCAATTGTTTTTGTGTAAAATCTATAATCTGCCTAGGATACAAATTTGCTATAGCATTGCCTTAAGGGTCTTGTCCAGGCAGTTTAAGATACCTAAAGATAGTTTTCTAAAGTTACAGTACTTTCTCTTAACTTTCGTTGTATAAGCATGAACAATTGCAAAATTTGAGAATTTTGAGAATATCTAAAAAGGAACAACTCCAAGCAACTTACACTTGAGAAATTCTAGGTCTTAGCTTCTTGTACTGAAGCATAGACAAATAAAATTATATATAAGGCTTTTAGCTATTTTCAAAGGCAACATTTCCTAATGATTATGAATTCACTAGAAGTTAAATCTTTAAAATTACTAGGATATGGAGAGAAAAACAATCTCCTAAATACTCAATAACTCTACTCCATGACCTTGATTTGACTCTCTAAGTCTGAAGCTTAAAATTACTTTGAACCACACCTGAATGGAGCTGTGATAATGCTGTTTTTGTCTTAAAAACAATTTTCTGGAGGTAAGGGAGAGGTGAGACCAGGAAGACTTCTGTCTGGTTTGGAAAACAAAAGAAATGCCTCACTCTCTTTTGTCTTCTTACAAGACAACTCCCATGTTAATTGTCTGGTTTTTGGTACTTTTGAAATATGTAAGCTGTACTGAAAACCATACTATAATGGACAAACATCAAATAAGCAATCCTACTAATGAAAGGCCGAGATAGGAAAAGTATAATTTCAACACCATTATGTAATAGACAGAAGACACTGTCAGTTACAAACATGCAGAAAATATTTATGGATTGTACAATACTGTACCTCTTTTTCCAATTACCAAATTAGAAATACCACTGCATGATAGTCAACAAATTTCTAAATCCTCTTACTTTGGAATTTCAATCTATCAAGTTGTGTTGTTAATATTAATTTTCATATTAAGAGATATTAAGAAAAATAAATTGATATTTGCTGTTATTTTTGTTGCTAGAGTTGGAAATATGTTTGTGTGGGTTTATTGAAACTTTACTTTCTTGCTTCTTCTAGGGTGTCGTTTTGCTCCTTATGTTGGGGTTCTCCATCTATGATCCTTTGTGGGGTTGGATTTGGGGAAACATGCTGTGTAAATTTGGTTTTGTCATGGAATATCTTGTTTTCTCCATTCTATGGTAATTGAGCGTTTTTCTGGGTACAGTTTTTCTGGCTGACATTTCTGTTCTCTTATGGTCTGTATGACATCTGCTCTGGATCTTCTAGCTTTTATATTCTTTGGTGAGAAGTCTGGTGTAATTCTGATAGGCCTGCCTATTTAGGTTATGTGACTTCCCTTATTGCTTTTAAATATTCTTTCTTTGCTTAGTGCATTTGGTGTTTTGATTATTATGCGACTTGAGGAATTGTTTTCTGGCTCAGTCTATTTGGAGTTCTATAGGCTTCTTGTATGATCATGGGCATTTCTTGCTTTAGTTTAGGGAAGTTTTCTTCTATAATTTTGTTGAAGATATTTACTGGACTGTTAAGTTGGGACACTTCATTCTCTTCTATACCTATCATCCTTAGGTTTGGTCTTCTCATTGTGTTCTGGATTTTCTGGATGTTGAGGTTTAGGAGCTTTTTGCTTTTTGCATTTTCTTTGACTGTTGTTTCAATGTTATCTGTGGTATCTTCTGTCCCTGAGATTCTCTCTTTTATCTCTTGTATTCTGTTGGTGATGCTTACATCTATGACTCCTGATCTCTTTCCTAGGTTTTCTATCTCTAGGGTTGTCTCCCTTTGGGATTTTTTTTATTGTTTCTATTCCAATTTTTAGATCCTTTGTGGTTGTGTTCACAACCTTCACCTGTTTGATTTGATTTCCTATAGTTCTTTTAGGGATTTTTGTGTTTCCTATTTAAGTGATTCTAGCTGTTAACCTGTGTTCTCCTGTATTTCTTTGAGTGAGTTATTTATTTCCTTCTTAAAGTCCTGTATCATCATCATGCGAATTGGTTTTAGTGTTGAATCATGCTTTTCTAGTGTGAAGGTATGTCCAGGACTTGATATGGTGGGAGAATTGGGTTCTGATGATGCCAAGTAACATTGGTTTCTGGCACTTATTTTCTTATGCTTGCATCACACCATCTGGTTATCTCTAGTGCTACCTGCCTTGCTAAATCTGATTGGGGCCTGTCCTTCCTGTGATCCTGGCTGTGTCAGAAATCCTCAGAGTCAAGCTGTCCTGTGATCCTGTGATTCTTGTAACCTTTGATCCTGGAGGAGTTAGAACGCCTGGGAGTAGATTTTCCTCTGGTACTATGGGACTTGGGGCAGTAATTTTTTTAAATATTTAATGCTCTTTTATTATACCTAATTCTCAAAAAATATTTTGTATGTTTTGTAATCACTTAGTACTCAACATTAGATATAGGATCCTCAGTTATAGATGTTATTAAATAGGTATTAATGATATTTTTAGGATAGGAAATGATACTAATATAAAAGTTGAACAAAATTATCGATGTATTACTTGATTCTGAAAATATTCAACATTATTAAGATGTTTGGTGTATAATGTATCTGTCCAGTGGCTTACAGTTGACCAAGACTCACCTTAAAGGAGGGCTAGAAATGAAAAAGCAGGGAGTAAAAGAAGCATGGTGCTAAGACAATATTCTGAAGAAGGCTCAAAGTTTATTTCTGTAGCTCCAACTTATAAGCACTTCAACAAACAAAGCTCTTCTTGAGTAACTTCCTCTACAGACTAAACACAGATAAGAGTTCCTTTGAATGCACACACTACTCTCATAGCCTTGGCTACAGACACTGCTCTCATGGCAGTATTCTAGTTCTCCACAATTCCTCCTATTTCATTTAATTTAATAAAGGATGCTCCAGTTCATTATACCTGTCTTGTGTCTATATTGCTTCTACTTACCCATCATGGAAGCATACATAGCATTGATGCATGTTATATCTTAGGTTGTTAGGAGATCATGAACACTTTATCCATCATTGGTCATATTCAGTCAAACTGAAAAGGGCAGTGTATTTAGATTGAGGCCATATATCTGAAACTTCAGTTATAAAATGTGAGATAACATATACCAATAGACAGATGGCACCAGTAAATAGAAGAGCTATAAAATATACCAAGTGAGAGAACAGTGGTGTTGTGTTGTTATAGAGCAGGCCAAGAAGGAAACCAACACTACAACTGTCCTCTTCGATCTCTAGCTGCTTGAGCTGCATCAAAATGTAGAGGCTCTACTTCTACTAAATTAATAACTTCTTGGTGTAATATTAACAAAGCCAAAGATAAATTTGCATGATTCCAAATAAATTGTAAGTGGGATTGTACATTCTCACAACTATGTATGTTATCATTAATTTTTTTGGTTTGCATAAGTCCACTGGTATATGGCATATAAATCTAGTTCACATTTTTAATTCCAGCATTTCTCCCCCAAAAAATTAACTACCTCAAGTAAGGCATTCATTTTCTTTTGGATCTTATCATCTATATACTCCTAAGTATGCAATGTCATGGAAAAATTTCTAGACAAATTATATATAGAATGAGCTGTTTGAACATTTTGGGATAGAGCAATAGCAACTGTATTAGCAGTGGCTATTAAAGTAATCAAACACGTACTATAATTAAACCAATCATGAATTTAGGCCTGGCCAATGTCTTTATTAACTCTTCAGTTACCAGTAAATCCTTGTCATCACACTAATCTTCAATAATATTTACAGGGACAATTATAAAGGCATGTTGTTTGAAAATCATTACAGAACTACAGAATGCTTAGAATAGTCTTTAAAAACACAATTAGTCATATTATATCCAATAATAGACATATCAAAAGTATTATTTTCAGAATGTAGAATAATTATATTTCCTTTTAATAGGTTATGAGGCATATGAACACATGTTGCAATAGGTCCTTTCATCCAAGCTGGAATTGATCTTTCAGGCTGAGCACTCACATCATTTAAGGGAGCACCCAACTTCTATACATATCCTTGCTTATATTCTGTGTGAGTGCTGCACACAATGTTCATGAGGGGAGGAGAGGTGGAGACAGAAAGCCACTAACATAGTCATACTAGCCACTCATCTATATTCTGCCCAGTCCAAAAACTTGGGTTAAGTACCATGGGGCTGATAAACACAGGCTTATTCCCCACAAATTTTCCAGGGAATTGTGATATTTATGCCTTCCCTCATCCCACAATATGGAAAATGCTTACGAACCTGGTATCTCTCAACCACTAAGACAGTGGGTAAAGTTACTCAAATGCCATTTAAAACATCTTTTCATGAGTCAAGATCTTCTTCCTGCAATGTAGTAAGTGATACTCTCCAATATCCAGCAACATTTCACTTTGAAAACCATATAGAGAAACCAGTTCCTGATTCTTTGTAATAAATTATGCTAGTGATAGTAAAATTTCCTTCAGCATTCAGATTTGTCAACTAGTGTTGTTTATCATTACCACAACTTCTGGGCCTTCCCATGCATTTGGATGTAAAAAGGTGAGGATAGGGACATAGGCCCAATACAGCTTCCCTATTATCATTGTCAGGGTCACTCTGCAAGCTCACAATCAATATCATTCTTCATCCCAGCATCAGCATGTCTCACCAATCACTCTGGCAGCTAGCGCACACCTTCAGCATCCTGCAGAAAAAACACACACATGCTCTCTTCCCCATAGTAATACCTGGGCAAGATCATACTGCATATCAGTATGTAGGTCCTTCCATTTCACCTAAGCATAAGTATGCCTAGTTATAGGGTACCCTATATACTCAGAGAGTTCCTTGACATCCAAATTTTAAAATTTTAAAGTAAAAAGCATGATTTAAATGATTGTGTATTGCACAGGGATATAATTTCCCCATTTTATTTTATGGAGATATTATTTTAATATTCCATGGCCCTGTTACATAATATCTTGTCCTTGAGGAGTATAAGGAATTCTAGTAATATGACTAATATTAAATTTTTAATTAAACATCTCAAATGCCTGACTGCAATAGCTAGTTCCATTATCTGTCTTAATGTGATTTGGAACACCAAGTAGAGCAAAACAACATAGGCAATGAGTAATTTTATTTTTAATTGTTTCTCCTGTTAAACAAGTTGCAAAAAACCACAAAAACCAAACCAAACAAAACAAAACAAAACAAAAATGCCAGGTGGTGGTGGTGCAAGCCTTAAATCCCAGCACTTGGGAGGTAGAGGCTGGCGGATTTCTGAGCTCGAGGCCAGCCTGGTCTACAGAGTGAGTTCCAGGACAGCCAGGGTTACACAGAGAAATCCTGTCTCAAAAAACAAAACAAAACAAAACAAAAACAAAACAAAACAAAACAAAAAAAGGAATGTTGCAACTAGATTAGCTGGAAAGGTATCAATGGTCATGTGTACATTATTTAAATTTTAAATATCAGAAATATGAGTAAAATCTCTTTGCCATAATTGACTAGGTATGAGTCCTCAAGAATCAACACCATTATGTGGTACAAGAAGAAATTGAGGATGCTAAGGCCAACTCTTTACAATTTGACATACTCTCTCTCTAGAAATACAAAATTGTTGTCTCAAACTATTATTGTTTTGATAATGTAGAGAATGAGATTGTTTGGCTAATTGTTCCTGTATGAAGCCTATATTATGCCTGGTATAGAAACCTGCTGTGAGATCCATCCAATCCAATATGAGCTCATAAATGTCTTGTAAGTAAGGAACAGTACATTCTCTTAAATTAAGCTGTATTTATATAAATAATTGCAAAATTTGAGAATTAGCAGCATCTATACAGGGAACAATTTCAAGCTATTGTAAACCTTGAGTTGTATACTGGATATCACTCTGCAAATGGAAAGCTTGATTTTTCAACATTTCAAAAACAGTGACTACAGCATATAATTCAATTATTTATGAAGGGGTTAAGAGAATAAACATGTGATTCAATTACATATTCTATCTTCCCTCTAGTTGAGCTGTCTGTAAATACAGTAAACCCATTCTCTATTGGCTGCATGTGTAAATTTACAGAAAATACAAAAGAATGAATAGAGGTAAATTCTAACAACTTGTCATTTGGATAATGATTATCAAATTTGCCTAAAATGTTTGTACCTGCAATAGTCCAAATAAAAGTATTTTGCAATAACCAATGTATTTGCTGTTTGGAATAAAGAATTAATATTTCATCAGCGATTGTTTCCCAGGATAGTTTTATGATTCTATCCTTCAATTCCATATTAACAAACCAATGACTACATAATCGGGTGTTAAAACTTTTCTTGGACATGAAGAGATATGAATCCATTGTATTGGTCCCTTTAGCAAAATGACTGCTGTGAAACAACACTTGATCAACTGTGATCAACGATTGATCAACTGTGATCAACAATTGATCATCACTGTTATAATGTATCTTTTGTTGGCTAAGCCATTCGTCCCTCATCAGTTAATAGTTCAAGGGAATTAGGATTT
Organism: Hylomyscus alleni; assembly: GCA_019843855.1. Classification (NCBI taxonomy): domain Eukaryota; kingdom Metazoa; phylum Chordata; class Mammalia; order Rodentia; family Muridae; genus Hylomyscus; species Hylomyscus alleni. The sequence continues at coordinate 12,049 of JADRCC010228577.1, forward strand.
GCATTTCCCTTGAGAAATACCAAACTGAGTTTCAAGTTCTCCTGTGTTAATCTTAAGGTGATGTCTCAGCCAATTAATATCAGCTTTTGAAAATCATTTAAAGTAAGTAAAGTATCTTTTTATTTGAATTGTGTGGGCCACAATTTGTTTAGGATATAACTGATATCTTAAATATTGAAAAGGATATTGGTTTTGAATCTTTTCCAGGATCAATAAATAATCCCCAACATTTTAAATATCATTGTACAAGGCTTGTAGTAAAACAAATCTTTGATAAAAACTCCTTGGAGGAAAAAATGGATTTATGGCCATCACAGTACCCTCAAGGATGTACCTCGTTTTCTCAACATAATATCACTGTGTGATTGTCTGCTCATTTTTCTCAGTCAAAGG
>JADRCC010229032.1:0-10451 GCA_019843855.1 Hylomyscus alleni
TGTGTGTGTGTGTGTGTGTGTGTGTGTGTGTGTGTGTGTAAGTGTGAGCATTGACCTTAGTGTCTTCCTCAGTCTGGTCCTTATATAAAACTCCACTTTTTGAAGGGTAGAAGGTATCTTTCTAAACAGTGATCTAGCATTAGCTTTTAACCTCTCCTAGATTTAGTTGTTTTAGTCATAGATCTTGTTAGAAAAATTATTTCCCTGAAGCAAAAGCTAAAGAAAACAACTACCAAGACAATTTTTCTTTCTTGTCCCAAATAAAAGAGACCTGCAAAGCAGAAAACCTGCATTCTCACAGTGTGGTTAGTGGACATGACTTGGGGTAAGTGCTTTCCTTACTAGGGCCTTAAGAGAGGAGGCTGGATTTAAGGGCTCCTAAAGCCCTTCCAGAGCTGTTGGGTTAAGACGTATTTAAGTACATCATGGAATCTGCTCCCAGTGTCTCAGTGAACTATGACTTGCAGGTTTCTTGTGTAATGATATGTTTTATAGAGAAAGAAGCCCTGGGTTTGAAATTGAATCCAATTCTGGCTCTGCCCTTTGCCTGGGACCCAATCTCTACAAGACTTCATGTCTTCCTACGAGGGTGGAAAACCATGCAGGTCTTAGTCCTATTCTTCTTGTTCATCTTGAACGTCAGACTGTGAATTGACAGAAAAGTGTGATCGTTATGTAAATGTTCTCCGACTAATATGGATATTACCAATACACACCAGGATAGTCAGCACCTGAGACAGTGGCTGACACTTGGTGAACGGGAGGCAGCCGCAAGACTAGGCAGAAACAGAGCCTCAGTATCCCCAAGCTCTGCAGCTCTTTACTTTGCTTGCACTAGGAAACTCTTAGCTGGTTAGCCAGGTGCAAACCTCCCCACTTGGTTACTAAATGCAGAGCCGGGTGCTGAAGGCTAAGGGTGAACCTGGAGGAATCCTGCTTGCGGTGGTGAGCTGCTGAAAGTTTCTAGTGTTCTCCCCAAAGCATAGAACCAGGTGGCAAGTTTGGCAGTAAATTCAAGAGGTGTAAAAATGTCCATAGCCTCTGACCAAGCTGCCACAGTTCCTGGGAATTTATCCAAAGAAGAAAGTCGAAGAAAACAAAAACAATAACCCTATAAGTATGGAAACATTGGGCACATCATTTATCTGTGAACACCTTATACACAAGAACCCAAACAAAGCAAGTACTACTTGAAGAGGGGCAAAGATGAAGAACAGGGGCACTGCTCAGTGACTAACAGCACGCCCATGCAGGGGAAGCTCCTGAAGCTATCAGAGGCTAAGCATGAGGATTATTAACCAATATGGAGAAATACCGGTAACATTAAGTAAAGAAGAGAGTTTGAAATAGCCCCCCAGGCTACGATGTCATCTATGCAAAAAGAATAATAAAAATCTATGGCTGGTGAGATGACTGACCAGGTAAGGGTATTTGCTGCCTGGCCTGATGATCTGAGTTTAGTCCCTCGTCTCTACACGGTAGGAGGAGAGAAATGCATTCCCCCAGTGCCGTCCTCTTTCACCTCCGGAACTGCACTGTGGAACGTGCACAAACGCACACATACTCATACTCTAAAGAAGTGTATTTTCTTTTCTTCACAAAAAGGATGAAAATATTTGTGAGATAACTGGAGGGCTCTTTAACCTTTCTTTTTAATTGTCTGGGTTAGTGCTATTTGGAGAACACTGTTAAAACAGAGCAAGATGGGAGATGGTCCTTCATGAAACCCTGTCATATGTGTGACACGACCAAGTACTCACTTGCTGATATTTAATTCTATTAGCATTGAGATACATTAAATCTGATTCACAAGCTGGGGAGAGGAGGGGGTCTCTCACAATCAAATGCCAGTCCATTATCTGACGGCTTGGCTTTCCATCCTTCCAGGGCCTCCCTCCTGTCTCACAGAACATCTAAGATTCTATGCTCATTATCAGGATGAAGAAACTGAGCAATTTGTCGGGTGTGATGTGGTGGTTGGGGGCGGGGCTGTCGATTGATTGTGGGACCTTAGAGCTAGACTTTCTCTTGGCCAAACTCACAGAAGGGAGCTTGGAGTTTTCTCTGCTCTCCGGCCAGTGGCGGCTGCTCAATAACTATGGCAACCATTATTTATTCAGTGAATTGAAGTGGAGATCGATACCTCCTGCCAGCTGGATCAACCAGGCCTGGAATTCCTTGAGGAATTCATAGACACTCCTGTTAGGAGCCAAAGGCACTTCACTCTGTCTTTGTTGTTGTGAACACTCAGAGGATCTGTGGGTTCTTTAGTTTTCCATAGGAGCTAAGACAAAATTCAGTCTCTGTGTATACTCCTGCCAGCAGCCAGCAAGGTTTTCAGTTCACCAGGAGTCACCAACTGTCTGGGACCTTCTCAGCAATTTAAAATTCCTTAAAATTCTAATCACTGACATTCAGTTGAAGGGAACTTCCCTCACCCCTTGCAGATTGACAAACAGCTACAGAGCTGAAACACAAAGTCCATAACCCAGATGGAGAGGGGGAGTCAGGTATTTTCTGATTTCACAGAGGTTTATACATAGAGATTAAGATCTTCTGGGCAAGAGGGGTGTGGCTCAGTGGTAGAGTGCTCACCTAGCACGCATGATACCCTGGGTTCAATCCTCAGCAACAACAACCAAAAAAATTATTGTCACCCCCTCCAATAATTTAACCAAATAGGCTTTTCGCCTTCAGTTTATACAATCTTTATACAATCCTGCATTTCGGTATTTTAACTCAAGCATTATGTTTCGAAGATGTCAAAACAGAACTCTTATAGTCATGGTTAAGTATTAGACATACACCACAAACGGTGTGCATGTACACTGGAAGGGATTTGATCTGCTCTGCTTAAATTCCCGCCTACAAGAAGAATCTCCACTTAAGGCACTACAAACCCAGAGTCAGGTTCCACCTGGCCTGGCAGGTCAGACATTTTAACCTGTGGATAGAACTTATTTAATGGTCTTTAGGTAATACTCTTTTACTTAGATTATTTTAGCTCAGAATGAGGCAAGGTAAATGTTTTCTCTAATTAATGTGTAAGAAGACTCAAAGACTTAAGTGACTTGCCTAGGGCTGAAGTTAGCGAGCGGCCAGTTTCTTTCAAACCAAATCTGAGATTCGCTCTCACCACTAGCTGCCTGCCCGCCTTCGACGGCCTCTGTTGGAAAGTATCTCCTCATCCTGAGATGAACTCGCTTTCCTTTAGCAACCTCCTACTTTCTGTAGACCTAATTAACTAGTGGTTAATTACTTCTTCCAATAGATGTTTATTAAGTACCCACTCTGGGCAAACAGTGCTGTAGACGGTGGGGTCAGAGCGGTGAAGAAAACAGCTCACGCTACTGTGTGGGGCAGTTCTCATCTAAAGACAAGTCTGGATCCTTATTAGCACATTAGCATATTAGCTATCCATGCCCTAGAAGGCTCTGCCGAGTGTGAAGAGGGCAGGAGGGAGTTGGGGGGAAAGAGGAGGAGGCAGGAGGAAGAAGGAAGAGGAGAGGTGGAGAGAAGAGGGGAGGAGAGGGAACAGATGGGATTGACCCAGCGAAATAATGAGACACTCAAGGCTGTGCTCATGTACTTCACCCTCAGCCAGTTAAGATCTACTCATCTCAGATCCAATATTCTGTCAGGGAAACTTCCTTCTTGGCTCCTTGTCTAGGTCAGATTCTCTTCTAGTACAGGATCTCCCTTTGCAGGACAAGCAAGTTTGAAATCTGATACTCATGTGACAATTGCCTGCCTCTTTCCTTAGGGTTAAGCTTCCTGGAGAAGTGTCCTATATTTGCTTACTGTGCTCCCATCTCCTGCACCAAACCTAGCACACCAATGACACCTAACACACATCAGATAGATGAATCTATAAGTTGGAAGATCAAAGTCATTTAGGAAATGATTAAATGAATGCTAAGCATGGAAGTTACTCAGATGAAAAGAATGTGCTGGGAGCTGTTAAGAAGCTCACAATACTAAAAAGAACTTTATAAACTCCAAGACTTCCCAGGTAGAAGCTCCCCTCTTCATACCTCTCTGCCATGTCAGCTCTTAGCTGAGTGACTTTGGGTCTGTTTCTATACTTGTGAAAGAGGGCTAAAAATGCCAGTTGCCTCTTGTCTTGCTCTGAGAATTAAATGATCTTTCTATGCCAAAGTACTTGGAATAATGTCAGCCGCTTGGAATATAGTAGACAATAAATACTTGCAAATACTCTGTTTTAAAAACTCATTTCATTACCTTTCATATCAGTCATGGCTCTGAGTTCATCTGCTAATGGCACAGAAATCTTTCTTCTCCCAAACTCATAATAACCTCTGGGGATTCCTTCCCTGGGGTCCTATCCCAGAAACTTTAGTTACTCTCTGCGTGGTGTTCCTTGCATCTGTGTTTTCTCAATGAAAATTTCCCTTGGACAAGATCTCTAATATCTGCTGCCTACATTGTTTTAATTGCTTTTGACTGGCTTCCTTGCTCGGATCCATCCCTGGGACTTCCAAATTTATTAAGCAACACTAAAACCACACAAGTAAAACTCTTGGCACAGCACCAGGCACGGTCTAAAAAACATTAGCTATTATTAATGTCGAAGAATCCCAATTAACAATGGGTTCCCTTTGTTCCTCAAAGAGTGGCTCACATCCCAGCAGAGTCAACAAAGACTAGGAGCCTGTGAGAAATACAGAACCTTAGGCCCTGCTCCAGGCCCACACAACTAGCATGTGCCACTTAACACTATGTCCAATGTTCTGTATACCTGGTGGAGAAGCTCAGCCATAGTGAGTCCTTGCCCTCAAAGTTGCTGGGCAGTATCTCTGCCCTATGTTTACCTCGTCTCTGTAAACCTCATTTTCCAAGGCATCTTATTTTACTTTCACATGGTACTGCCTACGAGAACTCTCTCCCAAAGAAGCTTGTTCCTACTTCAAAGTTTTATGTTGGTTTCTTACATTGAGCTAACTTTTGTTATTTTACAGTTCACACTTCTGCCTCTTGGTGGATAAGAGAAGCACCAGGATCTCGTCCTCAGAGCAGAAAGCAGTGGATAGAGACAGGGATGGATAGTACTCAGCAGTAGCCCTTCCCCCGCCCCGTGCCAGCGCTTTGAGCAGGTCTTGGGACACTGGCCAACTTTGAGAGGATGACACAGTTCTAGCCAAGGAGGAAGAAAAGAAATGGGGCTGTTCCCAAGACAGCAAACATCTAACAGGACTTCCTGCTCTGAGCCCCTCCTCTCTCTCTAGGAAGTCACACTGCTGCCTCTTGTTGAGCCGTGTGCCCTCTGCCAACTGCTAGCCAGTTCCAGAACCCACACTGATCAGGGAGCCACAAGTCAGGTCAAGGTGCACAAAGCTGTCTTTTCTGTTTGTCTCTCTAAGACCATGGACTCCTTAAAGGGAAGAGACTCTGCGCCTGGCATGTGGTAGAACTCCACAGACACCAACTGAATTAATCTAAGTTGAAAATAGGCATCTCTCAGGGAGTCAGGCTATTTTCTAAAAACAATGGTGGGCTAAAAGTAATTTAGATTTTCCTAATTTGAGAAACTTGCTGATATTAACATCATATCTGTTTAATTAATACCGGTCATGCACCAGACAGGTAAATTTAAAGACTAGAAGGATCCCCCTTGCCCTTAGACTTTTGTTTGGGCCCAAAGTATATCCTAAGTGTGGCCAGATAAAGACCTGAACTCACACCCTTAATTTCCAAATCCTCTTCTTTTCCAAACTAGAGCATTCTGCCAAATTTTATCCACACTTGCCCTTACTACATTGTTGATAGCTGTATTTGATGCAAAAATCAGAATGGCCAGATATTCAAAGCAAGCAGAGGAGCTCTAGAAAGACAGGGTGAAGAATCAGCCAAGTTTTGATCTCACCACCACCCCAGCTCTGCCTTCCACTTCCATTTTAGAGGTCATGTTCCAATAAGACCAGGAAAAATAGATAGAAGAGAAAAAACTCATTGTTCTACCTGACAGAAGACTTGAGTCTGGGAAAGAACACCTTGGAGAATTTTCAAAAACAAAACAAAACAAAACAAAAAACTCTTTTTGGGCATCAAATTTTTTTTCTTAATATGACTCCAAAGGACTCTTTAGATCATATTCCCCTATCAATCACTAGATAGAAAATACACGCTTATACTCCAAGATTAGTTCAAGTATAGTTCCTAGTAACAAGGTAAATATCCCAATGAATGAGTTGTTTCACTGAAAAACCTTTACATTTTCCCAGAGCCCAGAGACTGTGTGCAAGCTGGTGCCTCTGGAGGCGGCAATGCTATCTTCCAGAGTAGACTCTTGCCTCTGCTCTTATGCTTCCTTCAGAACAAGAAGTCATTCAGAATCACAGCTTGGAGTCTTTGAAATGTTCTCTTTCTGCTCTGGTCATGTATATGAGTATATACATACAGTATGAGTATGAGTATATACATGAAGAAAGTAACTTGACCGTCCATGATTTCCCCACAACTGTGCTGAGGTGTTTTATGGTCATGCCTTGGATCTCTGGCTTCCCTGGTTTAGAGTAACCTTTTCAGTGAAATGCTACTGCTTTGGGAAGTTACTCATGACTGGTACATTGAGTGTTCTTAATTCCCCATAACGTAGCAATTACCCAGACTTCCTCTTCACTGAATCTATCCCTTTAAGAACCAAAATATTTCCAGACGTAGTGACTCCTGCCTTTAAATCCAGAACTCTGGAGGCAGAAGCAGACAGATCTCTGTGAGTTCCAGGCCAGCCTGATCTACAGAGTAAGTTCCAGCATAGCCAGGGCTATGTAGTGGGACACTGTCCCAGAAAATCAGAAACCAAGCCAAATTAAAACAAAAGAACCTAAATGCTAACCACCATGCATAGAGCTCCTTATATCATATCTTGGTAGACCACAAAATTCCTGTTATTGGGACTCGTGCCCAGCTCATCTTCCCATTCCTGCACTCTGACAGCCTGGCTCAGAGAGGCCCCAATGCCTGGACTTTATAATAAAGTGGTAACTCCACACTAACTTTCTGTTTGGAGGATGACAAGCTGATAACAACACACTGCACCCCATCAATGTCAAAGAAGCAAAGCCTTCACATTGCTCCAGGGATGTGGCTTTGACAGGAGGCGATGGTTAGGGCAGATGAACTGGGGACCCAGAAAACATGTGAAAACCACAAACTGTGGGGGAACTCCCCATTACTGTAGGATGGGAGAGTGATCAAAAAGAGACTACTTCCTGTCCCATCTCACCAACCAGTACTTCAGGGGAGGAAGAAGAAAAATAAATTAGGGGGAGACATCATGTTTGGGTAAACTACCACTACTATCCAGTTTCTGAAGGCTTCTTGTAGAAGCAAGACTGGCTAGTGGGCTACAGTCCTTCCTCCCTTTCACAGGTGCCTCTCTGGTTTCAGAACAGACAGACAGTTTTTTTTTTTTTAATGAACTTTCTTTCTTTCTTTTTTTTTTTTTTTCCGGGACAGGGTTTCTCTGTATAGCCCCGGCTGTCCTGGAACTCACTCTGTAGACCAGGCTGGCCTCGAACTCAGAAACTCGCCTGCCTCTGCCTCCCAAGTGCTGGGATTAAAGGCGTGTGCCACCACCACCCGTTGAATGAGCTTTCATAGGGCTCATTTGATGCTCCACAACCGCTTTCTGACTATGAAGCATCCTGATACATCAAGGTTCAGGACTGTTGACTCAACAGATAGTGGATGCCCAACGGTGGAGGGTTTCCTAGGCATTTATCTTCTTCTGCTGCTGTCCAGTGCTCTCATGCATCCCAGATCCTCCCCAGCCACCAAATCCCATGAGTTTTGTGAGATTAGAGGGCTGATTCTGCTTGTGTGATATCTGCAGCCTCCCTGGCAGTTTGCTCTATAAAGGCTGTCAGGAATGAAGGCAGGGACTGGAGCTGCCCTGTGAGAGAGACCTACGTTCAAATCATTCAGCCCACCCGGTCCCCCTCACCCGGTCCCCCTCACCGCTTTGTGATCACTGTCCTTTGAGTTGCCCAAGTGTCTAAGGAAATAGTCGCCCAACATACCATTTTGTCTTGTTTACTGCCTTGTTTTGTTTGAGACAGGCTGGCCTGGAACTCACCAAGTAGGACAAGCTAGCCTTTAACTCACGATTTTTTTGTCTTAGTCTCCTGTGTGAGTCATCACGCTTAGTTCTTACTGCCATATACCAACTTTTCTTCATGACACTGAGTTTGATTCTGTACTGCTCAAGGTTTCCAAAGAGAAGTACAGGGTGGACCCCCAACTTGAGGGAGCTTCCATCAATGCTACCCCAAGGACAGGCATAAGGAGATCTAACATCTGCCAAGAGTTCAGTTTGGCTGCATCATCAACCCAGTCTTTTGTAACCTACACTGCCACCCCATGGAATGGATGTTATTATTCCCATTTTGTGGATGAGGAAACAGAAGTGGAGAGAAGACAGATGTGCTACTCAATAGTCCTTGCCTACAAAACACCAGACTCCAGATTAATAAGGGCGCTATCAGAACCAGAAACCTATGTTTTTCTGCCAAGCCAAACTGCCTCTTCCTCCAGCAGTCTCTACCCGAGTGGGCAGTGGGCTGGTCAGCTCTGATCACAACACAGCACAAATGGGTTGCAGAGACGAGCACCACCTTCCGCTTAACTTCTACTCTGGATGCTATGCGGACTCTTAGGGTTAGGAACACCTGGTGCCCTGGTGTCCATTAACTTCCATAGCACAAAACAAAACAAGAACAGGCCTCATAAGCCCGGCTCTCCTTGTGCGCCTCAGCCCCTACACTATACGACTTGCTATTTCCTCCTCTCCTCCCTGACCTACTTTGTGCTCAGAGCCAGCTGCCACTGGAAATCATTCTAGAGTGCAAGTCTGGCCATCTTGTTCCTCTGTTCAAAGCCTTTCCGTGTCTCTTCACTGATCTCAAGACAGACCCCACCCACCTCATTGGGTGTGGGAGGCTGAGGAAAGGTTCTGTGTCCTGTAACACGCTTTCTGCAGGTCTAGTGGCTTCTCCCAGTGCTAGGCTTTTTAGCCATTTCCTTTGTGACACTTAGCGTAGTAGCTTCGGGAGATTTGTATTTATGCTTGGAGTGATTAGTCTTTCCACAGTGGCCTGTGAGCATTCTCTGCTCCCCAACCTGTGGTCTCTTGACACTTGGTTCCCCTCTCCAGCATCTCCATATTCTATTCAACCCTCATCATCCTGTGGATTAGTTTACACGCCCTGTCTCCTCCAGGCATGCATGTCATCATCTTTGAAAACCCAGTGACGAGTGAGTCGGCACCTAGAGCAGTGGCTACATACTCAACTCCTGTTCCCGTAGTGATAGGGCAACGAACTGGCTTTACTTGCGGAGAGCTAAAGCCCACTCAAAAAAAATTTTTTCTCTTTTGTAAATAAACTCAATCCTATTCCATACTTTCCAGTTTTTGGATGTCTAACTGTCCCAGAAGTGCTGAATGGGTCTGAAATGGAGCCGAAGAGCTAGATGACAAAGCGACCTTGGGGTTAGTCTCATTAGAGTCTTTGGAGTGAAGTTCTTGGGTCTTCAGCAGCAATTTGTTTTATGTGTTTTGCTGTGACAGCAAAGGCCCTGTCAGTGGAATCCATACCCTCTGAGGCTGTCTTCATTTTTGTTTCACAGCCCTGGATTACTATGATAGCCCTAGTAAGAACTGAGCTTCTCACCCAGGACCAAAGACCAGCAGGAGAGAGTCATGCCCATGACTAGCCTGGCCTCTGGGAGCACACAGACACATCTAACGTTGGCTCACAGATGACATAAGCAGATGCAAGTAATCCGTGCTTAGGCCAGTGGTCCACAACCTTCCTAGCACTCCGATCCTTTACTATAGGTTCATGTTGTGGTGGCCTCCAACCATAAAATTATCTTCATTGCTCCTTCATAACTGTAATTTTGCTACTGTTAGGAGAGGTCATGTAAATATCTAATAGGAAGATGGTCTTGGGTGACCCCTGCGAAAGAGTCATTTGGCCCCCAAAGGGTTTGCAATCTACAGGTTGAGAACCCCTGTCTTCTGCAAAGCAAGGCTGTGTTAGAAAGGAGAGGCCAGCTTCGCTGAGGCCCCTGATCAGTATCACCTCTCCGGGAAATACTTCCTCTAGCCAAGAGCAGTCCGGTCAGAAGGTGACTCTCAGCCAATCAGCCTAGTTGGTCTGACCCAAGGGAAGAGGGATCTTCAGATCCAGTTAACCCCTTCTGGAGCCTGCACCTCAAGACACGTTCTCCCCAGGTCCCCGATGAAGGTGCAACTTAACAAGAAACTGCATGAATGAAGGGTAAAGGGGGCCCAGGGCAGCACCTCCAGGGCACAGGGTGAGGGGCCACGTAATGAGAGTAATGTAGTAACTGAGCATTTTTGTGGTGTGTATTTTCACGGTGTGTATGTGTGTGTGTGTGTGTGTGTGTGTGTGTGTGTGTGTGTG
>JADRCC010229038.1:0-13392 GCA_019843855.1 Hylomyscus alleni
AAATTTTAAGTAGTTCTTATTTTATAATTTTATGTTTTATAATTTTAAGTAGTAAATGTTTCTGCATTCCTATAGAATCCTTAATTTTGTGAAGTTTAAATCTGACCTAATTAATACATTCTCAAATAGCAATATTCTATGATATTCATTAGTATTTTATTAGTATTAGTCTTTTTAGATAAATTATTCTGTGAGAAGAAATATCTGTCCTGAATGTTAATATTTCTCTGATTACATATCAGCTGAACATAAGAAGCATATTCCAGTTTTAAGGTTTCTTATGTCAGAGGCATATAAGAAAACATTGACATACTGGTTTGCAGGAATTCCTTTACTCCTTTTACAATGTTTTGCTTGTGTTTATAAGAAACCATAGAGAAGCTTTACCTATGACACATCAATATTATAGCTGTCTAAACAAGACCTGAACAAGGGCAGCATCAGTAGACATGCTACAGTAGAAAGGGAAATCTTATAGGGTCTAAACTCTAGACAAAAAGACTACAGACAACAAAAGAAGGCTGAAAGCAGGAGAAATAGTTTCTTCCCAACTCCAAGGAAATACAACTGGTCAGCCCTGAATTCAAATATATATACATACAAACACACACACACACACACACACACACACACACACACACACACACACAAACACCTCAAATGGGCTGAGCATATTGTATTTATATATTAAGGTATACATGCACAAAAATACACACATGCAGCAATTACAGTAATAATTTAAAAAGAGGATGCTAATGCAAGAAAGAATAGGAGACACACAAGGAAGATTGGAAGGAGAAAGGAATAGAGGGGCAATGATAAAATTATATTTTAACTTCAAAATATAAAACCTAATGCCCTTGGTTCACTGTGTACAATGAAGCTTAAGGATTCTAAGGTAAATTAAGCAAGTATCTTTTGTTTTATCAGATTGAAATGATTAAATATTTTCTTTTTTTACTGTAAACCTAGCAGATTAATTGATTCACAACCTGGTAAATTAGAGAATCACCTCTTGCAAATTGTGCTCAAATGTCTACATGTGTACTGTGGCAGGTATATGCATATACATACATACACAATTCACACATTAAATAGATAGATAGATGTAATACAAAAGAAAAAGTTCATTCATATCTCAAATCTTGTGAGATATTTTGGTAATGAAGGATTATTCTCAATAAAAATGCTAGTGATGGCTAGGCGGTGGTGGTGTATGCCTTTGATCCCAGCACTTGAGAGGTAGAGGCAGGCAGATTTCTGAGTTTGAGGCCAGCCTGGTCTACAGAGTGAATTCCAGGACAGCCAGGGCTATACAGAGAAACTCTGTCTCAAAAAACAAAACAAAAAAATGCTAGTGTTTTTTAAAAATACTCAATAATAATAGCAAGGCAAAGGACACTTAATGAAAATTTTATTAGGTGCTAGATATTTGGGTATATTACTTTATACTTTTTATTACATTCTCATGATATCCCAATAATATAGATGAAAACTACATTTTGTAGGTGAGGTGAACAAAGACCAGATACTAAGATTTTGTAAATTTTCTAAGATCACACAACTGGTAAATTATTGAGTCTAATAGTAACTTCAGGCTGGTTGAGTACTACAAAATGACCTGCATGAAAGTAGGTATGTCTTTGTTTTACATTGTACTCTATTCTTCCAATCTGAAAAGATATGTAACAAAAGCAGGTATTCAGTGGATATTTTAAAATTTACACATGAGTCCTGAAACACAATGATTGTGGATATACTAGTTCTCAATATAACTCCTAGTGCTAATCTTTGAGAATTGTTTACAGTATATTCTGCTCATATTCACCTTTCCTTCAGCCTCCCTTATCCGAGTCCTGTTTCCTACTTACTCAGCTTTGTGTCTTCTTTTTGATTAAGCCAATCCAGTACAGTTTGTACTGCTCTCAGGCTTTTGCATGTGTGACCTTCCACTGCAACATGGTTAACATACTGCAAGCTAAGCTATTTAATATTTTGGTAAAAATATACTTTTTATACAATATATTCTGATCATTGTTTCCCCTCCTCCCAAATCCTCTCAGAACTCCCTCGCTTCCCCACCCGCTCAAAAGCATATCTTTTCTTTATTTCCAAATCAACCCTCCAAAACTACCACTGAGTTTGTTTTCTGTTTGCCTTCTCCAGATGTCATGAGGCCTGCCATTAAGTGTGGTTTGTATACTCAATGAGATTCCATTGAACAAAAAGTAATTTTTCATTTTGGAACAATTGTCAATTGGTGGTAGTTTCTGTGCTAGGGATGGGGGATTGTGTCTATTTCCACTCTCAGTGCTAGGACCCCTTCTGGCTTTGATCTGTGCAGGTAATTTACATGCTGCCACAGTGTCTGTGACTTTACATAGGTCAGCCCCGATGTGTCTACAGGCCTTGTTTCCTTAGTGTCCTCTATCCCCACGGTCTCCTACAGTCTTTCTGCCGCCTCGTCTGCTAAGTTCCCTGAGCTATGAGGGGAGAGATTTGATGGAGACATCCCATTTAGGAACGAGTATTTGAAGGTATCTCACTCTCTGAAAATTATACAGTTACAAGTCTCTGAATTGTTCCCATCTACCGCAGGAGGACTCTTCTATCATGATGGCCGAGTAAGACATCAATCATATCAAAAGACTCTTCTTCTCCCAGAAACTATCAATTGCCAAGAGCTCCTTAGGTAGGAGTGGCACTTTGTGTCCTCTTTCCCTCTCCATGCTGGGATTTTGTCTGTCTTGACATTGTGCATGCCTTGTGCATGCTGTCACAACTGCTGTGATTTTATATGTGCAACTTCCCTGCTGTGGCCAGCAAACACTGTTTCCTTGAAGTCATTCACCACCTCTGGTTCTTACAGCCTTTCTACTTCCTCTCCTGCAATGATCTCTGAGCTCTGGGAGGACACCATGTTTTAGAGAGGTCTCATTTAGGGCTGAGCATTCTATAGTCTCTTATTCTTTGTACCTTCACCAGTTGTGGGTCTCCATGTTAAATGTAATCTACTGAAAAAAGAATCTGGCTTACCAGTGAGAGGAACCAGTGGTTACACAGCTCATAGGTCCTATGAGACAATCTACAACTATTACTCTGCTAAATGGGCATAATATTAAAGTAACTTCTAATGACTTAGTATTATACCCATAGATGAGTGCTTTACTCAATCCTTGTCAGACAATGTAATCTTAATTCACATGTTAATCTACTATTTCTCATTTCAAAGATGAATGTTTGTATATATGCAAAGTACCTAGCTGAATCTTTTAATGGAGATACTTCTAACAAATCAAAATGATCAAAACCAGAATATTACATTAAGAAGGTTATATGTACTGAAAACTATCAGAAAAGTGAAGCTGTTGTCTTGTGTCCATTTATAATGTGAGGGATATCTGAATTTCCATACAAACCAAACATTTCTAATAAAGTATACTTAAAGATAAAATTAGACTGTGGTGCTGATATAGACCGAAAACAAAAATTCTGAAAATTTTATAATTAATCAAGTAGCTTTAGTAGACCCTCAAATCCATTAAATAAATGTGTATAAATGTCATAATACTCATTTTTTAGTAAATGACTAATTTTTTAAGTTATACTTATGCTTTGTATATCTATTAATGTTAAGGAACTGGAGAGATTGCACAGTGATTCCTGGTGCTTGTTATTGTAGAAGACTGGAGTTTGGTCCCCAGAACCTACTTGGTGGCTTATAACTATTGGGTGCAGTGTTCTCTCCACCATAGGGGAGAGGGACAAAATGGGGAGGGTAGCATGATCTATACTGGACCAGAGGAGGAGAGCAAGAGAGGGTGAGAGAGGGGAGAGCAAGAGAGCAATAGAGCAAGAAAGAGGGGAGGGGGCAAACTGCCCCTTATATTGTGAGGCTGGGCTATCTGTCTGTGGGGCAGGGCATACCTGACCGTGATCAGATGACTGGTGTGTGTGTGGGGGGGGTAGTGTCCAGCTAGAATGCTGGGAGCTTGGGGCATTGTCTATGTGACAGAATACACCTCTCCGGGGGTGGGGCTGTGGGGGGGTTGGGATGGAAACAGGAGCCAGAGACTCAGGAGGCATGGCCAAACCCCTTCTGTCCCATGCAGGAAGAAATTATCACCCATCAGATCACCGGGGTTCTAGACCTGTACTCAACCAGGACCAGGTTGCCTGAACAGACCACTGCCCCACATATAACTGTCACTGGAACTATAACTCTAGTTCCAGGGCATCTAATGCCTTCTTCTGACCTCCATGAGTACCAAGCATGTATGTGGTACCCATATATACATGTAGGCAGAACATTGATATATATAAAATCAAATATATTAAAAGCTATACCAGCTGAAAGATAAATATGAAATTATTATTTTCTATTAATACACATATTGGATAAAAAGGCTCAGGTCAATACATAGAATTGTTTTAGATTAGTAAGCTTAGTAGGTTTGAATGAACTATATATAATAGTAAGTTAGGCCTTGAGGCATGATTTAGAAGTTATAATCTTGTCAATTTGGATAAAAAATAGACAGTGATTGGTAAGCAAGTTTATCAACATTCGTTGCAATTTATACATCTTTCTCATGAAGGAAAAATTAAGGACTACTCAATGGTTTTCAGTAGCTCATTTCCCAGCAAAGAATTCTGAAATAGGAACAAGCATGTAGCTATAGAGAACTCTCTGAGTATACCTTTCACATTAAATCAGACTGCATTTTTTGGTACTTGAAAAAAATATTCTTAGTTTTATAAGTAAGCTTTGGCATTTCTATTCATCGTCTTGAGTTCTTTTTTATTTATTTGATTCCTTCCTTCCTTCATCCTTCCTTTCTTTTTTCTCTCATCTTGCAATCAAACTACACATAACCTCATATTTTCACTCCAAAAATTTCAGATTCAGAAGTAAATATGGAAATCTTCACAGTATCTGTGTTATAGTGATTAAATTGTCAGAATTTTTCTTCATGGTTATCTGTGGTTTTTGCATTTTTAAAATGAAAGTGTGTTACTTTTATTTGACTTTTCATGGTCTATCTATTGAGAACCTGTCAGCTTTATTTTATCATTGCTATTGTCCCCAATGCCCTCTGTTTCTGGACATTCTATATCTTATGTGCATCTTATCAAATATGTCACTTTTCTAGGCTTCTGCATCTTTTAAATAATTTTAGGAAAGAAAAATCCCAGAAGAGCTGATATTCATAATAGCAGCTTTGGGCTTATTTGAGACTGAAGAGAAATATTAAAGAGTGAACATGGAGAGAATGAAGAGTGCAGATGAAGAGAAAGGACGTCTTATATATATGGACGGGTAGACAGACAGACAAAAGGGTTACATTTGCAAGGGAGGTTGATTTGTTTGTTGCTTTGGGATTCTGACCTCATTTGTTATAAATCTAATATAAGAAGTCAGCAATACATTATAATCCTCCATCTTCTGAATTCCCAGTATACAGATCAATTAGACAGTACAAAGTGTGTACATATCCAATGTAGCAAAATATACTCCTTTTACTTAAGGCTCTCAAAGAGAAATGAAAGTAGTTACAAGGTAATTAGAGATAAAAATGTTTAAGGAATTGTCACTGTATTGAAAGGAAACCTTGGGGGAGGTTCAGATCTAAATGCATACAGTTAGATGGTATCCAATGTGAATCACACTATAGATTGGAGATTAAATCCTCCAACATGAGCTTTGCAAATGGAGAAAGAAAAGAAAGGGGGGAAGACTAAGAAGAAGCTTGTATAAAGAGTGAGCAGACAATGACAGATTCTGCCTCACAGATACTGTAGATGGCTGGCTAAGAATGATAGAAAAATATGTCTTAGGTGAGGTTAGATGTGTTTTCAACTGTGGTTTGATTTTGTCATAGAAAGGAACATATGGAAATGTTTAAAGAACATTTTATGTTCCCACAATTGGGGGGGATGGTGTTTCTTGTTACTGACATGCAGTGGGAGAGGCTGCAAAACATCCTGGCAAGTTGTCTCTTCAAGATGTTGTATATGTCAATGATTTGTTCACCTTGAAATGTCAATGACGGTTTTGCAATAACATGGTCTAAAACTATTCATTTAGTGGGAACATGCAGTTTTCAGTATCACCAACTCTGTGAGAGGGAATTAAGCACTCTTGAAAAATTTCCAGGGAAATATTTTCCTGTCAGAAATTCATGATTTTATCCTTTTCTCTAAGCTCACAGTTATTACTACTTGAGGCTATTTTCACTTGTGATTTCTCTATTATCCAAACAAATGCCCCAAACTTTAGGGCCAGAGCACATATACAATTATATACAACTCATTCATAATTGCCTTAAATATTTACCCTTGCTGACCAAACAAAGGAAATCTTTGTATGGTATGGAGAATTGAAGACATTTGGTACTTCAATTTTTAAAAATTGCTTTTCAAATTGTAGCTTTCATGAACTTGTCACAAAGCATAAATCCAAATCTTCAACTGTTGATTAAAATATGTGGAATATGTAATAATCACATCAATTTAAACAACATTAACTTCCCCCACAATTTGAAAACCTATGAAACAGCCAAATGGGACTCTGTGCTGTGATTTAAAACTCAATAAGTACAATCCCCCTTGAGCACAGGAGAATTTTTGAAAAATCAGTCCTTTCCTCTGAAATTGTACATACTTGCTGTATCAATTTTAGAATATAAAGAGAAGTGTTGATTCACATTTACCACTCCAATACAGCACAGATAAGAGAAGGTCAACGTCAAGAGTACAAAGATTCCATGCAATGTTATAACCTGTATGATAAATAGAATAAGAAATCTATATTTCTTTTCTCTATGAATAATTGTCAACATTTAAGAAAAACTCCCACCAAAGATTCATAAGATGTAGCATAAAAATGGCTTGTTAGGATGTGAGTGTAAGTCAGAGTATATGAAATACTGCTCTATTTTCTTCATAATTAGACAGAAAATAAAGTATGAGAAAAGAGATTGAAATTCTACTTTAGCTTCAAAGTATGGTCCTATGTGAGACGAATTTTTTATATGGAGTGCTTTAAATCTTTGTCCATGAAAAGTTTTGTGTTTTAAAACACACACACACACACACACACACATACACAGAGAGAGAGAGAGAGAGACAGAGAGAGAGACAGAGACAGAGAGACAGAGACAGAGACAGAGAAACAGAGACAGAGAGAGAGAAATTAAATTATCAACAGTTTTATTGTGCATCATGTATCAGAGAGATCATCACTTAGGCTAGTAATGATGTAGGAGTGCTTACTTAAGTATATTTGATTGGATCACCACTCTGTCCTGACAGATAGGCATATTTAGCTTCTTCATGTCTCCTTACATAGTAGAAATTCTGAAGGTATCTCAGTCTTCCAGCTTAAATTTATTTCTCATATATAGGCATGTCATATAGAATCACCCAACTTGTAATTAATTATAGCTCAACTTGTTGGAAAGCTTAAATTATCAGACTTCTTTCAATGGAGGAGCAAGGCACAGAAAGATAAGCCACAGGGTGACGGAAGTTGGAAACCATAAGTGATCTTAAATATTTTGCTTCAGTCTCTCATCTGACAGTTGATGAAAATGACATTATGTTGAAGAAGGAAAATCATCAATGTCATATACTAATTTAGTGGCAAAATTGGACTTGGACTCAAGATTTCTAACTTTGAATCTTATGCCTTTTCACTACTCACAGTTGACTTAAAATTTGCAACAAATATCCTTGGACCACTAGACATTTTATTCACTCTCCAATATCTTTTTAGTTTAAAGCACTTTACAATAAAAATTCAGGTCTAAAATGACAACTTTGATATAACTGAAAGACTGAATTTATTATCATTTGTATTTTAAAAAGTGGATTCATGTTTAAGAGTGATTTTCAATAAGAATGATAGTTTATTTGAAGAGTTCTATTTAACCTTAAGCTAATCACCAAATCCAATTACCCAGAAGCCCTCCATTTTCTGAGCATTTAGGCTCATCAAGATTTTTATATTAATAGAATACAAACTAGCATATGTTTATAGGCAGAGAAAATTAGTTGAACCATAAAGTAGCTCACAAATAGACAAAATGGGATAATCTGCAGTTCCCCTTATAGCAGAGACGTGGTCATATGGCAAGATTATTGTGTTGATTTTGTAAAGACTTGCATTCCAGTTCCAATTCTTACTCTGTTAATAACATTTCCCCAAGACTCTCATACTTGCATTGAAATTGGGACTACTTCCTCTCATAGTCTGAGATAAGGTACCATGTAAACATATTTTGAAAAAAAACCTATTAATACATATATGCATGTATGTTTATATGTGCCCGCACACATGTGTACACACATCCAATAGATTATTTAAAATCCAAGGTCTTGACTTTGTTAAAAATATTTAGCTGTTGAAAGATAACCAGTAATGTGTTGCTGCAAAGTAACCTAGCTTCTTGACATAGTTTGCTACAGTAGATGACAAAATTTGAGCGACTGGACTGTCATACATGAAAGATAATTACTTTAATTGAATTCAGGAGAAACAGAAGATTGTGAATATTTCATGTCAAAAGAAATTAAATTTTCTAAGGGGGCTAATATCATGTTGTACTTTATAATTCCATGGATGAATTAGAAGTAGTCATAAGTTAGCAGCTGTTTTATCAATGTAAGCCCTGAGGTGTACATATGTCACTACTGAGTATTTTTGTCAGTAATGTGGGACTGCCTAGAGTTCTGTGTATGTATGTCAGATGGAGGAAAGAAATATGACTTATAATCATGACTTGGCAAGGTAGCTGCTTGCCTTTGGGAATATATGATTTAAGTCTGACAGCAGATTTTTTGTAAGGGTGGGGGGATTTTAATACCTCCTTCTGCCTTGATACTGATAAAAGCAATCATTTTGCAGATAGGCAATGGAGGAATTCTCAAACTGAATCATCACCATATCACTCTCATGAGAGGTTTAGAAACTTGAACTGTTGTGTGGTATTTTGCTCCTTCCTTTATAACCATTTAGACATTACCTGTACTTTGTTCCATGTTCTTGTTCTCTTATCTGATATTCTTATTTTATTCCCTTCAATTCTATAATTATTCTGACTACCAAATACCTATTTATAGAAAGTAATTCTCCTTTTCTTTCCCATTTCAATGTATATGAGTGATTTACCTTGACTCAGCTTTGTGTCAGTCTACCATCCCACATAAAACAGTGGGATGTTTCTCAGATACCTCCATAGTCCTACTCCAAATCTGCGCTGCCTCCTACTCACCATTTTAGTAAAACTGGCTGCATAACACTTTTAACGGTCAGAGTCAAAGGTCTCTCTTCTCATCCATATTTAATTTGACTCATCTCTAACATTTGAAAATTGTGATTACCACTGCCTTGAAATAATTCTCCTTTCATTTCTATACTCTTAGGCTATTCCTTTTCAGCAATTTTGTCCTTTTCTTTAGACCTCTATATCAGTATTCTCGGGATTTAGTTTTCTCATTCTTGCATTAAACTATTTTAATATATCCAAGATTTCATGCATCATTCACAGAAACTCATCTTTATGTCTATCTGTTAAACTCTTAATTACCCTTGGCTTTAAAAGGTGAGCTCTAGAATCAGACAATCAGAAAATTTTGCATGTTTTTACCTCCAAATTTTATTGTTGTAGGGTTTTCTGGTTGTTACTTGTGTTCTTAAATTGAGACAGAGACAGTCTTAGTCTGAGTGTAGCATGGAATGATTTGGAACTCATTATTTATACAAAGTATGCCTCAACTCATGGAAATCCTCCTGCCTCAACTTTCTGGTTTCTAAAATTACAGGTATATGCTGCAACACCTAGCCCAGATACACAGGTTTAAACTAGATTCTCCATATACTACTTAGTGACCTAGAGGAATATTGTTAAGCTTTTGTGACTATTGGTTTTAAAACCACAAGTTAAACCAAATATGGTAAAATGTTTTCTCCATTGTAAGCATTCAGAAAAATGAGAGATGGAGAGATGGTGCAGTGATGAAAGTGTTTGCTATGCTAGGATGAACAGATGAATTCAAAACCAAGAACCCACACGAACAATGATTGACCTTATAACAAGTTGAGAGGTAGAGACAAGAAAATCCCTGGAAGTGTGTAGGCCAGCCAACTTGGCATATACATGAGCAAACAGCAAAAATATGTGGTTTCAAATAAGGTGGAAACTGAAGTCCCAAATCTACGATCTTTCTTGACTTACACACACATACACACATACACACACACACACACACACACTATTATGTGCATACACTTGAACATGTATATTCACATGTACACACAGACTGAAAAAAAGTGACAATATAGACATTTTCTCTCTTCTTATAGATCTAGATTAATATTTTCAATTTATTAATTAGATGAAAAACTCGATATCCTATATAGGTGCCCTAATATTTCCAGAATAAAACTGCTTTTTTTCTACTAACCTCTCTTCCTGATTTTACATATATTCTTTTGTTTACTCTCAGTTATTCTATTTTTTCATGTACTCTGCCAAAATTTGGTGTGGTGATTGTTAGGGTCTGACTATGTGGTCTTCGGTGGCCCTGAATTTACTACATTGACTAGGCTATCCCTTAGTTCATAGAGATCTACCTGCCTATGCCTCTCAAGGACTGGAATTAAAGGCATGTGTCACTACTCCCACAGAATGCTATAAAAACACAGATAAGACATTTTCATATGAAAGCTGGGGTAGGAAATTTGGTAGAGCCTAAATGTGTTAGTCTTCTTTAATTTGTATGTTGAATTCTAATGTCCAGTGAGTTAGGATATTTAGAAAATTGTTAGGTCATGAATAGTACTAATGTCCTTGCAAAAAAGAGTCAAGTGAACAACTGCCCCCAGAGAAGGACACAGCAACATATGCCATCTCTGAAGGACAGATCCTCACCACACAGCTCACTTTTACGTTCATCATAGAACTCCAAAGCTCCAAAGTTATGAGTAATGCATTTCTGCTGTTCACAAATTACCCAGTCTAAGAGATTTCGTTAACACAGTTCTAAGACAAATGTGAAAGCAAGTAAAGGGGAAATTATTTCTTTTAGTTGTAACTTTCTTCTTCCAGATCACATCTAGTTAGTCCACAAGTCTGGTACTATTATTCATGTCTCTAACAGAAAAGACTACACTCCCAACAAAAATATAAGGTCTTTGAATGTAGGATTTTCTTTCATTGTGTCCTATGTTGTAATCCTAGCAACTAGAACAGTGCTGGAACATAGTAGAGAAACAATAATTACCTGATGAAATTTGTTAAAAAGGCATCTGCATTGCATTTAATCCATCATCACATTTATAATAAACAGTTTTCCATTTAAAGTCTTTCATTATGCACAGTCTTATACCCTCACACTAAAGCTGTTTTTTTTTTTTGTTTCGTTTTGTTTTGTTTTTTAATAGAATGGAGAAGCAGATGTTCCTGCTTATTTGCTTATCTGTTTGCCAAAGGGGGCAATTCTTTCTTGAGCTTTCAAGTTCTTAAATGAGATGCTCAGTATCAAGCTTTCACAGATCTTACAGAGATGCTTCAAAGATCTGAATACTTAACCCGATTTTATCTTCTGCTTTTAGAGCACAAAAATTTTTGTGTTGTGGATTAATAAAGAACCAGCTGGTTTCTCCCAATGGGCAATGTTCAGTAGAATCTCTTTGATACATACACAGAAACAAATACATACATTTATGTGCATGCACTTACCCCCAACACATACATACATACATACATACATACATACACATACATACACATACATATATACACAAAAATACACACATACATACACACACACACACACTTCTGTAGAAAAAAATAAAAAGAAAATGTGTTTCTAGCATGTCAAAAATATTCCATACCCTCAGGAAAATATATCACACAAACGTTGATTAGCCTGACATGACATTGAACATATTTATTATGATTAATCAAATAACATTGGCGTGGAATAATTGTTAAAAGCACTTTCTCTCTTGCCGAAAATCAGGCATTTGTGTTAAATATTGGATTCAGTAGGGAACTGTGTAGATATACAGTGAGGGAAGGCAAAAAGTCAGAGAGATTGATTTGTCTACATTTTAATTTTTGGCTGTTTTGCTCATATATTACATCAAGCAGTTCATCTCTTTAAATTCCTGAAAACACCTGTTTACATTTACATTTGGATTGCTAAATAAATCTCCATATAAAATTAGATTTCCTCTCATCTTGGAAGAAATTCCCCTTCCTTATAAAATATAACAAATTATGTTTACTTATGGTTTTATTTTGAGATGAACCTGAGAATATTTTAATAAAAAGCATGCTTAAAAATGCTATCACCAAAGTGGTGGCAGACTGTTGTGACAAGGGGGTCCAATGCCTTGTTCTTTATTACTAAAGCTCTGTTTCCCATATCTAAAGAATATATTGAGAATGCAGAGTTATCATTATTTAAATTTAAAATATTCTATATTTATCATTTGTTATAGTCTGAAAAGATTGGTTGATTCCTGTTCATGTGTATTAAACAGGATTTATAGGTCATAGATTAGTTCTCAGAAGTATTTTCCTGTCTTAAAATGAATCTTTAAATCTGTGGCTGAAGATAGATTTGGCTAACCCCAGTGCTGTTAAAGGATTAGAACATGAGGAATTGTCAAATTTAAGCACTGAATGTGTATATCCAAGCTTTTTTTTCCTTTAGTCATTATTAGAGGGAAAAATTATGTCTGTAAATCTATTTTTCTATTGCAAATATCCTAAGGAAAAAGCTACTTATAAATCTTAGGTAGATTTTAGTACTACTTTATAATACAGAAATAAAATTACCACTAGATAGCTTATATTTATGGGTTAATATGTAAAAGGTATTATTTCAAAGATATTTATAATACTGTCATCACAGTTAATATTTCTTCCCAATGTTTCTTTTCCCAAAGACAGACACTAGGTCTAGAAGTATGATAACAAGCATTAGTCATATAGATTTAATTTCTTTCTCTAGTCTTTGCCAGTCACTGTCTTATTCACCAGTTGTTTTTGTTCTTCTTTTAAAAAAATAGTCTTGTACATACAGGCCTAAAGCCAATAAAGGCAATTAGTGTCATACCAAGGTATAGTCATCTGTCAGAATATGCTAAAAATAAATGGCTAGACCTTTCCCCAACTCCTCTGGGCAGGCATAACTCCTTCATGTCTTTCTTGTTTGCCTTTATTAACTGATATGGCTATTCTTGTCTTAAACTCCTTTTCTCCCTAGCATTGAAAAATTAACAGCAAAAGTGGGAGAGGGTGGGGTGGCAGGCATGGGGAGGGGGAAGCAACAGGGGTTTGTTCTTGTTGGTTTTGTTTGTTCATTTGTTTGTTTTTT
>JADRCC010229078.1:0-42945 GCA_019843855.1 Hylomyscus alleni
TTTTTTTCTGAACTATAGTTGCAGTATTTGTATTAAAGATGTGTCAGTTGGGACTGGACTCCAAACTCAGAATTTTGATTGGCTATGATTTTTCATTGCTTTTTTGTTTTTATTCTTTCTTTCTTTCTTTCTTTCTTTCTTTCTTTCTTTCTTTCTTTTGTTTTTATTTTTTGTAACGGTATTCATCTGTTCAAAGACTCCTCTTGTCTTTTCTGAGCTATGAAGACAGATCTGTTGATATAAAGATAAATATTTATAATGTAATTAGGGATTATTCTGGTTTTGTAAAGTGTTATCCTCCAAGAATGACTTCACTGGCCCTGAGTAGTTGGCTACGTTTACTGTAACAGACATTATTGTTGAGTAGTTCTATAGTAAAATTAGAGAACTAATGATTATGCATGACAATATATCATGCTTTGGGTTATCATCCATGTAGGTCTTTGTTGTGGTTCTTACCAATCATAGCTGGGTAGCACTCTTGGTTATTTGAATGTTTGCATGGTGCCGTCTAGTACTGTGAATGTGAGTCGTCAGGGAAAAAAGTCATAAGAAATAATACTATTACATATCTAACCAAAACGAATGAAAATGCAAGTATATAACACACATAATAAATGTATAAATTCACACATATAGTTTAAATACATTTTCTTATCTGAGCTGACAATATTCTCTCTGAGCATCAAAGACTACCCTAACAAAAAAGCCAACACCAGGGATGAGAAACATGTTTTTGATACATCCACTGAGCTTGTCAAAAAAAAAACTCCCTAAACAGCACAGACTACTGTTATTCTCCTTGGTTATCGCCAAAATATGGAATATATGTCTCTCATGTTGAAAAACTCCACTTCAGACACAGGGCCTTCCATTGTCTGAGCTTGAAATGACATGAAAATAAACTCTTAAAAGGTTCTCCAGTGAAGGAGCTAGAGAAAGGATCCAAGGAGATGAAGGGGTTTGCAGCTCCTTAGGAGGAACAACAATATGAACTAACCAGTACCCTCAGAGCTCCCAGGGACTAAACCACCAACCAAAGGGTACATATGGTGGGACTAATGACTCCAGCTGACTATGTAGCAGAGGATGGCCTACTGGTCATCAATGGGAGGAGAGGCCCTTGGTTCTGTGAAGTCTCTATGCCCAGTGTAGGGGAATGCCAGGGCCAGGAAGCAGGAGAGGGTGAGTTGATGAGCAGTGGAGGGGGAGAGGGAATAGGGGATTTTTTTTCAGAGGGAAAACCAGGAAAGGGGATAACATTTGAAATGTAAATAAAGAAAATATCTATTAAATTAAAAAACGATTTTTAAAAAAAGAGCTAGTTAATATAAATCCAGCTTTGTCAAGTTCAGATTGCCATATCAAGAAAGGCAATGGAGTTAGGAATACTAGTAAAACTTTCCACAAAGGCAGCCTCTCCTTAGGTTCTTCCTCTATGATCAAAGTTTATCACTACCAAATTTAGCTGAGTAATACTAAATAGACTGTGTATATATTACTTGACACTCCTCTCAGTTTGAAAAAAATATTGAGTAAGTTCCTTTTTAACCTGTGATAAACCATCTCTCAACATCTAATCTTGTTTAGACACATATCACATTTAAAGAGCAACAAGTAGAGAAAAATCAATGGAGGCATAATGAAATGATAGCATTTTTGTCCTTTTTTTCAAATAAATGAATATTCTGTTTTTTATTGAATATTGTATTTACTTACATTTCAAATGCTATCTCCTTTCCCGATTTCCCCCCAGAAACTCTCTATCCTATCCCCGCTCCTTCTGCTTCTATGAGGGTGTACCCCACCCATCCACCCACTCATGCCTCCACACTCTGGTATTCTCCTACACTGCAGCATCAAACCTTCACAAGACCAAGGATCTCTTCTCCCTTAGATGCCTGAGAAGGCCATTCTTTACTATATATGTTGCTGGAACCATGGATCCCTGCATGTACTCCTTGGTTGGTGGTTTAGACCCTGGAGCTCTGTTTGGTTGATATTATTGTTTTTCCTATGCAGTTACAAACCCCTCCAGCTCCTTCAGCACTTTCTCCAACTCCTCCATTGGGGACCCTGTGATCAGTTCAATTGTTGGTTGAGAGCATCCACCTCAGTTAGGCTCTGGCACAGTCTCTCAGAAGACAACTATCAGACTCCTGTCAGCATGCACTTCTTGGCATCCACAATAGTGTCAGAGTTTGATGACTGAATATGGGATGGATCCTCAAGTGGGACTGTCTCTGAATGGCCTTTCCTTCAGTCTATGCTCCACACTTTGACTCTGTATTTGTTACTATATTTTGTTCCTCATTCTAAGAAGGACTGAAGGACTCACACTTTGGTCTTTCTTCTTCTTGAGCTTCCTGTGGTCTGTGATTTGTATTTTGTGTATTTTGAGTTTTGGGGTTAATATCCACTTATCAGTGTACACCATGTGTGTTCTTTTATGTTTGGGTTAATTCATTCAGGATAATATTTTCTAGTCCCATTATTTTCCTAAGAATTTTATGAATTCATTTGTTTTAATAGCTGAGTAAAACTTCTACTCAGTAGAATTCTACAGTAGATTCTACAGTAGAATCACTGTCCCTGACCTCAAACTATACTACAGAGCAATAGTGATAAAAAATGGATGGTGTTGGTGCAGAGACAGTCAGGAATATCAATGGAATAGAAATGAACCCACACACCTTTGGTCACTTAATCTTTGACAAAGTAGCTAAAACCATTCGGTGGAAAAAAGATAGCATATGGTGCTGGTTCAGCATATAGAAGAATGCAAATCAATCCATTCTTATCTCCTAGCAAAAGCTCAAGTCTAAGTGGATCAAGGACCTCCCCATAAAACCAGATACACTGAAACTAATAGAAGAGAAAGTGAGGAAGAGCCTCCAATATATGAGCACAGGGGAAAAGTTCCTGAACAGAACACCAATGGCTTATGCTCTAAGATAAAGAAATAACAAATGGGACCTCATAAAATTGTCAAGCTTCTGTAAGGCAAAGGACACTGTCAATAGGACAAAATGGTAACCAAGGAATTGGGAAAAGATCTTTACCCAGCTTACAACCTATAGAGGGTTAATATCCAACATATATCAATGTAATGTACAATACAAAGAATTCCAGAAATTAGACTCCAGACATTCAAATAACCCTATTAAAAATTGGGAACAGAGCTAAGCAAAGAATTCTCAACTGAAGAATACTGAATGGCTGAGAAGTATCTAAAGAAATGTTCAACATCTTTAGTCATCAGAGAAATGAAAATCAAAACAGCCCTAGGATTCCACATCACACCAGTTAGAATGGCTAAGATCAAAAACTAATTTGACAACAGATGCCGATGAGGATGTTTAATGAGGAACACTCCTCCATTGTTCGTAGGATTGCAAACTGGTGCAACCACTCTGGAAATCAGTCTGGCAGTTCCTCAGAAAATTGGACATAGTATTAACCAAGGACCCAGCTATACCACTCCTAGGCATATACCCAGAAGATGCTCAAACATGTAATAAGGACACATGGTCCATTCACAGCAGCCTATTTATAATAGCCAGGAGCTGGAAAGAACCCAGATGTTCATCAACTGAGGAATGGATACAGAAAATATGGTATTTTATGTCCTTTTTAATTTCATTTAATTGTCTAAAATAATTAGTACTTAGTATGTACTCACATTGTTAAAGAACAAAATGCCACACTCAAGAACTTAATTTTTTACTCTTTGAAAAATTGTAATTTTCATTTTAATTCTGAAAAAAATCAGCAATACTTCATTTTTCCCTATAAACATAAAATATTAGTGACTACTCTGTTAGCATATGCTAACTAGTCCCAAGTGAGAGTAATTCTGTGACAGTTCGTGCAACAGTTCGAGTTAAGCTTGTGGAGAAGAATACATTTAATTCTTCCAGTATATTTATAACTAACAAATATTTATATTTATAAGAAATATCATGTTTTGTGTTTCTGTAAGAAATCTGATCTTAATGTTTACTCACCTCAGAAGAACAAACGGAGACAGAAAGAAAATGTAAGGACTTTCCTTTTTACTTCAGCTCTTTACTGGACTCATTTTCTCTAAGCAAACCTCATCTTCTTCCTCACCTCTCATGAGAAGATTGTCTTCATAGTTACCATTACACCTACATGGATGGCATCTCTGCCTGTTGGCTGATTCCAAAAGTAATGAAAAATACAATAAAAATCTCAGTTCTAAGCACATGTTTGTGAACCTGTTTGTTATTGTAGTGATGAATTGAAATCAAAATACAGTGACAGAACTGAAATATACTATGTCTTCAGTGATGGTTTGTTTTAGTCACAAATTGTTATAAACTGATACTTGAGAATTCATGTGTGTTTTCTCTTAAGTTCTCTTAAACACACATCATCTAGGATCTTTTGAGAAGAAAAAAACCTTTTAATTTTGAATAGATCATTAGGAGGCCCATATAAACTTCTACAGATATAGAGTGTCTATGAAAAGTAAACAAGTATTTGCTTTCATTCTTGAAGATGAGTTTAATAGCTACAAATCCCCTGCAGGGTCTGAAAGCTATTTAGAAACTCACTTTGATTTCCCTTCTTAGAAAATTCACTTGTTGTAGGAGCATTCACAGTGACCACCTCAGGTAATTGCTTCAAATGACCAAAAGTTGTAAGCAGAATTGTTCTAAGAGTCTTTCTGGTCCCCTGTACTTACAAATATGCTTAAGGGCATTTAATGAATAACCTTTTAGTGATGTACCACCCTTTCATTACCACCTGGGCTCAGAAGCAAAAGACATAAAGGTGAGAATTATTTCCTTACAAGTTCAGCCCAACCCTTCAATAGCAGTGGCACTCTGTAGATGGCATCTATCAGTGGGAGGAAAATTATACCTTAGGTCATTTTAGGCAGAGTAGACCATAAAATGTAGCACTATAAAATCTT
The DNA here is from genome assembly GCA_019843855.1 of Hylomyscus alleni. Lineage (NCBI taxonomy): Eukaryota > Metazoa > Chordata > Mammalia > Rodentia > Muridae > Hylomyscus > Hylomyscus alleni. The sequence goes on from JADRCC010229078.1 coordinate 4,943, forward strand.
TGGGTTTATAATAGTACCATGTCATAAATCCTCCCTGTGGAGAGGCAGAACTGGTGCCTGCTTTACATTTAAAATGTACACAGTGGAACAATGCACTAAGAATATCCTAATTCAGGAGTTATTCTTCCTGTATTATTAACGAAATCACTTAAATGGTTGGGCACAAGGATTTTTCATTTCACTGTGGGGGTTGCAGAGAAAATATATATGCACACACAAAAACACACACATACACATCAAAAATGCACTCCATTTAGAAATAAAAACAAACTGGAACTGAAAATATTGTGTTTCAGTTTTCAATTATTATTAAAATCACTTGTTTGTGTGTGGGTGGGAGATGGGGAAAATGTCCCAGTAGATAAGCCGCAGAGTTCAATCTTTACCTTACTTCTTTGTTTTATTATATTACATCTTATTTTACTTTTTATAATTGCCTAGAATAAGTATTCAGGAAAAATATGCAGTTATATTATGAAATAATACTCAACTAGGCTTATTGGGAACAGATTTCAGAAATTTCCATCAAAAAATTTATTAAAATAGCATTGATTTTAAATATTTAACCTTTTATTATCAAGAGTATGAATGTTGATCTCAGCTAGCAACAATAATTCTTAGCAAGAAAAATTCAAAAATATTTTCAAAAGTTCCTTGTATACGTGAGACCCATCAATATTGTAAACTTTCTCTGACCTGGAGCTTGTGAAAGTCATAGTAACTTGACTGACCGAATCCTGTCCATTCAGATTCTATGACAGATGATAAGACATTTTTTATATGTGGTTTACTTTAACTAAAGTATGCATATTTTTGGTATGTATTTATTTAACTTTCTCTTTATTAATAACTGTTATTTGCTTTTTTCAGCACTAGCACTAGAGACCTTTACAGAGCCGAATTGATCCTGAGCAGGAAAAAAATGGTGAGGTGACTTCTATACCAATCTTCTATTCACAGATTCCAAGCTGCGTTACAGAGTCATATTAATGAAAGTAGCTTGATACTGGCTAGAAAACAGGAACATAGGTCAAAGCAACAATTAAAAGAGTCCAATACGGTTTCAGATAGTTCCTACATCTGAAGTTCCATAAACATCTTCAAAATACACAGATCAGAAAAGAGTAAATCTGTAACATATTTTTCTAAGAAAACTGAATATTCATACAAGGAATAATGAAATTAGGTCTATGTTTATGCTCTTTCACCATAAATCAAATCCAAGTGGACCAATATCTTGGTAATGACAAAACCCTAAAATACTGAAGTTGCTTGTAGAAATCATAGCCAGGACCTAACAAAGTACTAGTGGAGGCAAGGAATTTTTGAACAGGTAAAGATTTTCTTAGATGTAAATCTGAACAGAAAGTTTACAAAAGGGGAAATGCAATAGCTAGGAAATATCTTAAAGACTCTTCAACTTCCTTGGATATTAGTGAAAATGTAAATGAAAATTACTTTGAATTTTCATCTTACCCCATCAGAAAATAATTAACAACAAATGTCCAAGAGGATGTGAGGGATAAAATACTCTTACTTACTATGGGTTGGGTTTCAAAGTAGTGCAATAATTATAGAAATCAGTGTGAAGATCCACATAATGCTGAAAGATTAACCATATGATTCATATATATTAGTCCTTGGTATGTGCCCAAGGAGGTGATATCATACTTCACAGATACTTGCTAACCAGTCTGATTGCTGTTCTACCCACAAATATATAACACAAATGTGGTGTATATATACCCAATAGGATTCTATGTAAATAAAGAAAAATGAAATTATCAAATTTGCAGAAAATCAAAGTATAAAACCTTATACTCAGTGATCTTAATGAAATTCAGGAAAATTAATGTTCAGTATTCTTTCTTAGTGATCTTAGCTCCAAATCTTTATATTTAAGTGTTTAAAGGATAACAACTGAACAAGCAGGAAAGTTGAAAAGGAAAGTGGGCAGAAGTATAACACAGGAAGGGAAAAAAAAGATAAATAATGCTGAGGAAAAGTCAGTAGGAAACATTAAAAAGATAAGGAAAATGAGAATTTAAATGTAGTTATGCTATTTAGAAGCAACATCTATTCAATTCTACTGAATTGTCATACTTCTCTTGCCACTTCCTAGTGCTAGGATTTCAGGCATGTGCCACCTGGTTTATGCAGTTTTGGAATCAAACTTGAAACTTTGTGCATGGTAGGCAAGCACTCTATCAACTGTGCTACATTCCCCAGCCCCTCTGTTCATACTTTCTACAGCCTTATTCCACATTTTACATGAAGCACGTATCAAGCTTCTTTGAGTTCTTCCATCACACCATCACATCCTTTTCCATCCCCTATCCTTCCCTCCTTACTTCCAGCCCTCTTTCACCTAGGGCACTGATTAGATTTCATTTTTGTTGCCAACTTGACAAAAGCAAGAGTCATTTGGGAAGAGGGGACTGCAATGAGAAAATGCCTCCCTTAGGTGTCTTTAAGAGGGGTACAAAAGACACCTCAGAAAATATAGAGATTGTCGATTGCTTTTCTTAGTTTTTTACAAAAACTTCCAGGTAAAACCCTATTGCTTCAGACACCATACATTTTAGAGATAGAATTTAAGGTAAGGTACTTAGAAACTATCTGAGGACTAGCTGTCATAGTATCTGAAGCTGTTGTGCAAGTTTCAAAGGAAGAATAAAATAACAGCCCAACCCTGAATTGATGCCTAGCGATATTACAATGAGCAGCTCAGTCAGAGTTTCTTCAAGGGTACAGGAAAAGCATTTATATCATGGAGGTAACCAATAGCCATTTTGTTGCACCAAAGTCCTACTCAACAGAATGAAATTAATTGCTGGTACCATAAACCCAGCTGAATATCTACATCTAGTGAGGTTATAGTCCACCTATAGCCGGGCAGTGGTGGTACATGCTTTTAATCCCAGCACTTGTGAGGCAGAGGCAGGCAGATTTCTGAGTTCAAGGCCAGCCTGGTCTACAGAGTGAGTTCCAGGACAGCTGGGACTACAGAGAGAAAACCTGTCTCAAAAAAACAAAAACAAAAACAAACAAACATAGTCCACCTACTAATTTATTTCCCTAAGTCAGTACAATTTCCAACTGCTTCTAAGTTCTTATTTTGATACCCACAGATAAGTGTACCTCACCTGTTATCAACAAAATTTCTAGTTTTGTGGAAGATGGAGATCATTAGAAATACAACTGGCCAAAACTCAGATTTACAACTGACCATATGGCACCCAAGTCCCTTATATGCCATACATCATAGATATCTCTTGTTCAACAATTACTACTCTTGAAAAGTTTTATTAATTGACCAATTAATGTTTGCTTAACTATGATTAACTATTAAGGTTAATTAAATTTTAATAACACATATTTACTATATTAGAACACTAAATCACAGAGGAAAAAACATGATAAGGGTGTCAACACCTGATATTTGCAAACTTATCTCTATCACACCTCTGAAACATAGATAAATCTTGAAAGACTGACACATATAAACTTTTCTGCTCATTCTCTATGAATCTGCAAGACTTATGGTACAGGGAGCAGTTGGGCTAAGTGCAGATTTTCATCTCTCTCTCCTCTCCCGCAAATGCAATGCCCCCCACTCACACCCAAGAGCTATCACATACTACTCATTGTAGTCTTCCCTTCCTCTCTATGCTCTTTGTATATCATACAGAGCTTCTCCTTTAAACTTCCCGACTCTTCATCCCATTGTTCTAGCAACCGAGTCCATCAAACATTTACTGGGAATTCAATACCTAAGCCTACCAGAGAAGCAATAAGGGCAGATAAGCAGATAGGCAGGTTTGACATATTTGGCCTCCCTCCTCTTCTCCAAATATAATCTCCCATTTCACCCAAGCTTTGTGGCAGACTATAACAAATCTTACTAATGTATAATGCTTCTCTATTCATAATAGGAGAAATTTGGAAACAACCTAAATGTTCATCAACAGAAGATGGCATAAATAAATGTGGTACATTTGCAAAGTGGAATGCTACTCAACTATTAAAAAATGTAATAATGGTGCTTAGCAGTGCTGGTACCCATTTTTAATTTGGGAGAAAAGGTCAGGTGGATCCCTGATTATAAATTCAGTCTGGTCTACAAAGTGAGTTCCAGGATAGCCAGGTCAACAAAGAGAAAACCTACCTTGAAAAAAGTAAAACATAACAACAACAACAACAAAAAAACCAGAAACAAAAACAAACATAAACAAAGGCAACTGTGAAAGTTGCAGGTAAATCAATGGAACAAGAATACTCATCCTGAGTTATGCCAAATTCAGAAATACTATTTTAGTATGTATTTGCTTATATGTGATTATTACCCTGTTTTACTCCATGATAACCAAGTACAATCCTTCAATCCACAAGGGTTTGGTACAGAGAAAGGTACAATGGAAGTGAGATAGATCTCCCTAGCAAAGGGGAATGAAATAGATGAGTATGAATAGTTACAAATGAATGGTATGGGATTCTAGTATGTAATCAAGTGGAGAAGTAGAGGAAAGAGAGTAACAAGTGAGATAATTTTGGGAAAAGTCAGCAAATTTAAGGATCATTTCAGGATTATTATAGAAACCTAATAGAATAGAACTTTACTAAAATACATACATATATGAAGGTGATATAAAGGAATCACCAAATAAAGGAAGACTAAGCCCCAACTGAACACTAAATGAAGCTCCAGTATTGAGAATTGAGTTCTTGCCAAAATGATACCATAGGAATCATAAAATATTTAAGGTTGTTGACAAGGATGTAGGTAGTCTCCCCCAAACAGACAGTAAGGCCCTATTGCTGAAGACAACTACTCAACTAATATAAAACTTATGAATTCAACTTGTACCTATTTAGAGTCTTCATCTCTACAGCTTAGTATTCTCTTTTTATTAATTTATTCTCTCAAAAATTATACATCACCTGAAGTTTTTATTCCCTTCTATCCTCCTGGTCCGTTCCTGCCTCTCCCCATCAACTCTTCCTCTATTTCCCTTCAGAGAAAAGCAGGCATATCAACCAAATGGGACATATCAAGTGGCAGTAAAACTATGTATCTTCCTTCATATTAATCGCAGCAGGAGGGAAATTTTCCTAAAAGCACTAAGGAGTCAGAGACAGCCCCTGATTTTTCTGTTAGAAGTTCCACAAAAATATCAAACTACATAAACCTATGCAGGCTCCCTGATTGTCAGTTCAGTCTTACTGAGCCCTTATGAGTCCAGGTTTGTTGATTCTGTGGGTTTTCTTTTGGTGTCATTGACCCTACTGACATTTTTTTTTGAATTTACTTGTTTCTTAAATTTTTTTCTTATTTAAATTCATTTTATACATCAAACATAATAATATTGAGTATTTTGAGACTCATATACATGATACATAAAAATTTGTTCAGCTTTTATATTTATATTCTTTCATACCCTAAAAATATCATTAATGAACATTTAATACTATCCATATCTGAAGATCCTATATCTAATCTTGAATACTAAATTGTTTCAAAACATACAAAATATTCTTTGGAAATTAAGTGTAGTAAAAGAGCATAAAATATTAAAACTGAATCATTAAGAAATATATTCAAGCTTGGCAGTGGTGGTGCACGCCTTTAATCCTAGCACTTGGGAGGCAGAGGCAGGCAGATTTCTAATTTCGAGGCCAGCCTGGTCTACAGAGTGAGTTCCAGGAGAGCCAGTGCTAAACAGAGTAACCCTGTCTCAAGAGAGAGAGAGAAAGAGAGACAGAGAGAGAGAGAGAGAGAGAGAGAGAGAGAGAGAAATATATTCGAAAGCCCTTATATGATAGCACCTGACCTAGTGAGAGAGTATTTAAGCACATCATATATCTGTGTACATTGTCTAACAATAAGTTTAAGTTTAATTTAAAAAGATTATCAGTGTTTCTAGAAGAGAAAGTATTTTATCATTAAGTATATTTTAAAATTTTTAAAATAGTAGTAACTCATTGAAGTTAAACATTAAGAAAATGCTTATTTGAAACACAGTGAGAAAATTTATCAAGAATATTTCCGTAATATTTGTAGAACATGATTTTAATATTTTCAGCTGTTAATATTCAACAAACATAATTATTTTAAGATAAGTTTCCTTGTTATTTCTCCTTTTTCATTTCTGATTTTATTAATTTGGATACTACCTCTGTGCTCTCTGGTTAATCTGGCTGGCTAAGGGTTTACTTATATAGTTGATTTTCTCAAAGAACCAGCTCCTGGTTTTATTGATTCTCTGTATAGTTCTTTTTGTTTCTATTTGGTTGATTTCAGCCCTGAGTTTGATTATTTCCTGACTTCTACTCCTCTTTTGTCTATTTGCTAATTTTTATTCTAGAGCTTTCTGGTGTGCTGTCAAGCTGCTAGTATAAGCTTTCTCCAGTTTCTTTTTGGAGGCATTTAGAGCTATGAGTTTTCCTCTTCGGACTACTTTCATTGTGTCCCATAAGTTTAGGTATGATGTGTCTTCATTTTCATTAAAATATAAAGGGTCGTTAATTTCTTTCTTTCTTTTTTCCTTGACCAAGTTACAACTGAGTAGAGTGTTGTTGAACTTCCATGTATATGTGCATTTTCTGTTGGTTTTGAAGACCAGACAAAGTCCATGGTGATCTGATAGGGTGCATGGCATTATGTCAATCTTCTTGTATCAGTTGAGTCCTGTTTTGTGATGAATTATATGGTCAGTTTTGGAGAAGGTGACATGAGGTGCTGAGAAGAGGGTATGTTCTTTTGTTTTAAGATAAAATGTTCTATTAGATTCATTTGGTTCATAACTTCTGTTAGTTTCACTGTGTCTCTGTCTATTTTCTGTTTCCATGATCCACCCATTGTTGAGAGTGAGGTGTTGAAGTCTCCCATTATTATTGTATGGGGTTTGATGTGTGCTTTGAGGAAAGTTTCTTTTATAAATGTGGGTCCCTTGCATTTGGAGCACAGATGTTCAGAACTGAGAGTTCAACTTGGTAGATTTTTCCATTGACCAGTATGAAGTGTCTTTCCTTATCTTTTTTCATATTTTTGTTGAAAGTTGATTTTATTCGATATTAGAATGGCTATTCCAGCTTGTTTCTTGGGACCATTTGCTTGGAAAATTGTTTTCCAACCTTTTACTCTGAGATAGTATCTGTCTTTTTCACTGAGACACATTTCCTGTATGCAGCAAAATTCTGGGTTATGTTTATGTATCCAGTCTGTTAGTCTATGGCTTTTTACTGGGGAATTGAATTCACTGATATTAAGAGATAGTAAGGAAAAGTTATTTTTACTTTCTGTTATTTTTGTTGTTAGAGGTATAATTATGATTGTGTGGCTATCTTCTTTTGGGTTTGTTGAAAGATTACTTTCTTGCTTTTTGCTACGGTATAGTTTCCCTCCTTATATTGGTGTTTTCCATCTATTATGCTTTGTAGGGCTGGATTTATGGAAAGATATTGTGTAAATTTGTTTTTGTAATAGAATATCATGTTTTCTCTGTCTATAGTAATTGAGAGTTTTGCTTGATATAGTAACCTGGGCTGACATTTCTGTTCTCTTAGGGTCTATAAGCCCAGGATCTTCTAGCTTTCATAGTCTCTGGTGAGAAGTCTGGTGTAATTCTGATAGGTCTGCCTTTATATGTTACTTGACCTTTTTTCCCTTACTGTTTTTGATATTCTTTCTTTGTTTGGTGCATTTGGTGATTTGATTATTATGTATCAGGAGGAATTTCTTTTTTGGTCCAGGCTTCTTTGACTCCTGTAGGCTTCTTGTATGTTCATGGGCATCTCATTATTTAGGTTATGGAAGTTTTCTTCTATAATTTTGTTGAAGGTATTTACTGGCCCTTTAAGTTGGGAATCTTCACTCTCTTCTATACCTATTATCCTTAGGTTTGGTCTTCTCATTGTGTCCTGGATTTCCTGGATGTTTTGGGTTAGGATCTTTTTGCATTTTGCATTTTTTTCAACTTTTGTGTCTATGGTATCTTCTGCCCTTGAGATTTTTTATTCTATCTCTTGTATTCTGTTGGTGATGCTTGAATCTATGACTCCTGATCTCTTTCCTAGGTTTTCTAACTCCAGAGTTGTCCCCCTTTGTGATTTCTTTATTGTTTCTACTTCCATTTTTAGATCCTCAATGGTTTGGTTCAATTTCATCACTCTGTTTGATTGTGGTTTCCTGTAATTCTTTAGGATTACAGTTACTTCCAGTGGTGGGGCAGATGCTGTGTCTTCCTCACCTCTGATTCTTTGATCCTGAGAGTGTTAGAGCGCCTGGGAGTTTAGCTTCCTCTTGGTGTTGTGGAACTGGCTGAGGAGTTTGCGCCCAAGGTATACTGACTCTACTAACTCTCTTAAAATCCTTCCTTACTCTCTTCAAGATTTTCTGAGCTCAGCCTAATAGAATCATTTCTGTGGATCTTTGCATCAGTTGCTGGATAAAACCTCTCTGATGAAAATTCATTTATTTATTCTCTTTATATTACAAATTAGCCCCCTTTTCCTCCCAGTACCCTCATCACAATTTCTCCCTCAATTACCCCTCCTCTTCTCTTCTGTGAAGAGGGAGCTCCCCTTCATCACCATCTCCACTACAACCATTCCCCTCAGGCAGGCAGCAAATTCAAGCACAACCCCTGCTCCAATTCTTGGGAGACCTTCATGAACAATCCTCACATCTGCTACATATGTGAAGAGTGGGGCAGGTTCCAGTTTATGCTCCCTCTTTGGTAGGTGGTACTGTCTCTAAGAGCCCCAGGGTTTAGGTTAACTAACTCTGTTTGTCTTCCTGTGGACTCTCTATCCTCTTCGTCAATCCTTCATCCAACTCTTCCAAAAGACTAGGCAAGCTCCATCTAATGTTTGACTGTAGGTCTTTGCATCTGTTTCAGTCAGCGGTAGGCTGGATCCTCATAGAGGACAGTTATGCTAGGCTCTGTTATGCAAGCATGACATATTATCATTAATAGTGTCAGGGGTTGGGTCAGTAATAGTGTCAGGGATTAGTTCTTGCCCATGAGATAGGTCTCAATTTTGGAGCAGTCATCAGTTGGTCATTCTCTCTATCTCTATCTTTCTTGTAGAAAGAACAATTTCCTCAAAGTTTATGTTGCTGAGTTGTTCTTATCACTCTACTGGAAGTCTTGTCTAGTTTCATGAAGGATCTTCAGCTAGAGTTATCCCGATAGACATGCTGGGACCTCTAGCCTGTCCAGGTTTCTGGCATGTCCTAACAATGTCTCCCTCCCCACCTACTGCCAATTTCCATAATATCTCCCCTGCTTTCCCAAGATGTGATCTTCCCTTTTCTGCTCCCATCCATATCTCCTCTCCCTAACAGTTTCCCTCCCCCTCTATACCTCCAATAGCTATTTTATTTTATTTTCCTTTCTGAGAATGATTCAACTAGATTCCATTTGATCCTCCTTGTTATTTGGTTTCTTTGTGTCTTTGGATTTTACTGTGATTGTTCTGTACTTTAAGTCAGGACATGTTTTGCATGTCATTTTAGGTCTGGGTTACCTCACTTAGGATGATATTTCATAGTTCTATTCATTTGCTTGCAAATTTCATGATGTCCTTCTTTTCAAAAGCTGAACAATATTTCACTGTGTAAATGAACCATATTTTCTTTATTCACTCTTCAATTGAGGGATATCTAGCTTGTTTACCATTTCTAGCTATTACAGTTATGCTGTGAGCATAGTTGAGAAATTTTCTTCTGGGGATGCTGGAGCATGTTTTGAGTATATGCCAGGAGTGGCATCGCTGGGTCTTGAGGTAGATTGATTCCCAATTTTCTGAGAAACTGCCATACCAATTTCCAAATTGTTGTAGTATTATGCATTCCCACCTGCCATGATGGGTGTTCCCTTTACTCCACATTCTTTCAAGCATGAGTTGTCCTTTGTGCTTTTGATTGTAGCCGTTCTGACATGTTTATGATAAAATCTCAGAGACATTTTGATTTGCATTCCCCTGATTGCTGAAAATGGAAATTGAGTATTGTTCTTTATTCTTTCAAAATCCATAAAGAATTTTGATGGCATTTTGATTTGGATTGCATTATATCTATAGATTGCTTTTGGTAAAATGTTATTTTTTTCCTATATTAATTCTATCTATCCATGAACATGGGATGCCTTTCCACCTTCTAATATCTTTTTAAATTTTTTTCTTCAATGCTAAGTTAGGCCATCCCCTCAATATCTGCTCTATCCTAATACCCCATATTTCTTGTAGATGGGATAAATTTTGAGTTGAAAATTGTATGGAGGTTTATGTCCATATTGCTCCAATGGGGTTCCTACCTGGTTACCTTGTTTTCTCCTTCTATGCTGATTCAGGCTTTGTTGAATACAGTAGTCTATGTTTGAATATGTGGTCCCTTAGATTGTGCAGGACATCAGTCTGGGCTCCTCTGGCTTTTAGAGTTTCCACTGAGAAGTCTGGTGTAAGTCTAATAAGATTGCTTTTATATGCTACTTGGTCTTTTTCAATTGCAAATTTTAGGAATCTTCTTTTGCTCTGAATATTTAGTGTATTGATTATTATGTGGCAAAAGGATTTCCTTTTCTAGTCCCATCTGTTTTGTTTTCTCTATGCTTCTTGTACTTTTGTTGGTATCTCCTTCTTTATGTTAGAATATTTTTAAGGTCATGTCAAAAATATTTTCTGGGCCTTTGAGCTGGGAAACTTCTCCATTAAGTCCTATTATAATTGAGTTTGGTCTGTTCACAGTGTCTCAGAGTTCCTGGAAGATTAGTAAGTTTTGTGGCAAAGGCAGTCTACCAGAGCATCTCTGAATCTATGATGGTGAAGATTATTTTCTAATAATGTTGTGTCAGGCTTTTTTGCTTAATTATTATTATTTTTAAATAATATCTTTATTTTTCCTCTCTCCTCCCCCCTCCCCCTTTTTCCATTTCTCTCCCTCTATCTATTCCTATTGCTCCACTGAATATACACTACAGCTTCCAGTTTTGTGATTTTATGGAACTAATTGGTCTCTGTGTCTACATCTGTTTATTTTGCATTTTCTTGGGATCGTTGTCATCTTTTTTTATTTTGTCTCAGCCTGCTATGTTTGTTTTGTTTTATCTCTATGTTTGTTTTCTAATGAGACATAAAAAGAGGGTGGGTTTAGATGGGATGGGATCTAGGGAGAAACTAGGAAGAATAGAGTCAGAGAAAAACATAATCAGGATATGATATATAATAATTTACTTTTAATAAAAAATATAAAAATACTTTTTTGTCCCAAACAGATTAATTTCTACCTTCTATTTGTTACCAAAACTTATTTTTCAATTATAGTTCTATATTTCTTTTAATTAAATTTGATTCTCCATATGTCATTTAATAATAAATGCATTTACACTACTATATATTGATAGTCCAAGAATTTTGAAGTTGCTCTGTGAAATTTCACATGTATTCTCTAAGCACGAGTATTCAATCTTTAAGAAATATGGTTTGGCTTAAATGTAGTATTTGAAACTCATAAAACAGAACAGACAATTCTGCTTCTTGTGATTTTCCTTGGTTATTTCATCTGTCTTTACCAGTGTTTTTTTACTATCTGGAGAATAGTGTATTCTTATGGAAAATTGTGAATGTAAGGAATGAGGAGTGAAGTGTTCTTTGTACTTTCAAGATTTGATTCCATTGTACATAACTGGAGGAATTGTAAGGAAACATCAGAGATAGCCTGGTGAAATGGAGTTGCCCTCTTATGTGTAGGATTTGCAGAAAATACTTGCCATGTTTTTACCTATGCAAAAAACATGGATAAAACTAAAGCTTAAGAGATAGTTCAGAGACTTGCTGTTGTTGATGATGGTCTGTGTTTGATTCAAAGAAGCTATATGGAGATTAAAATAATTAGTATGCTCCAGAAGATCTGATATCCAGTTCTGACCTCTTCAGAGCCAGGCATTGATATGCTACACATACATATATGCAAGAAAAATAGTGACAGATATAAATGTTAAAGATATACTTTTAAATGTATAAAATAAGAGCACCATCTATAACTTAGTAGTTTATTGGTGCCAATTTAAAATAGTTGGTATAGACACACCATTAGGTATTTGTTCATTCAATCAGTGCAAAGGAAGAACATTTTAAGTTTCCATACATATTTTTTGGTTTGGGATCCTTAACCATTTCTTCTTGTTCTTTCCTAATAGTCTTACTCAATATTCCCCACCTTGAGAAAGATAGCAACACTGCTATTACTCAAAATGTCATGCTCTTCATAATCGGTTTATATTGAAACAATATAGATCTCTTGCTACTACAGTTTTCTAATACCATTTACTTAGTGCTGGTTAAATCATTATTCATAATACTGTACCATCCATCACACTGTTCATAGACCTGCCTGCTGTCCAGTGGCTTCCACTAGGGATGATACTCTTTTGAAAGAACCATAAAAGCAAGTTTCACTCACAGCAGTCTCAGTGAATAATAATGTAGTATCTGGTGAAGTTAATTTAGTATATGAAAATTTATTCCATAAAAACAAAATAATGAATCTCTTATTATTTGCAGAAATACTAAGCTATATTCATTAACCTCTTAAAATATGACTTATCTTCTATACTATATCATTAGCCAGGATCATAGAAACATGGTCTACTTTTGGTACTGGCAGCAACAATAAATCTATCTATGTGTTTATCAGAGTTATTTTCTTAGTGAATCACTATGGTTTAAGGACCATCTTCTTACTGTTTGTTCATATGAATTGATGTGGCCAAAACTCAGGATGGCCTGCATTTTAAAAATACTAATTCCATTCTTTAGGGCTTCATCTTCTAGATCTAACTAAATTTCTATTCTCACCTTCAATTTAGATCAGATTGAGAATGATACTTCATCTTTAAAATCATGGTGGATCAAATATCCAGTCTATGGTAGTGTCTGTGAAGAGAGACAATAGTCTTATTCATTCAGGAAATATTCTTTCATCTATTGTGGTATATGACTATTATGAGATTAGACAGTCATCCAATTAATGGGGATCATTAGTATCATGACAGATTGGTCAAGAATATATTTAGAAAAATAAAAATTATAGTCTCTGTAAACTGGCCACCTATTGGTCAAGCATGTTTGGTGAACCACACCAACATTGTAGTAGAATATAAGGTTAAGAATGGATGTGAGCAATTACAGCTTCAATAGGGATACCAGAACTAGCATAGCAGTCCCAATTCACATGCTTCCATAGAAGAGTTTAAGAATCTAAAGGAAATAATTCACATAGTAGGTTGCCTACCTAGAATCACTAGCTAGCAAATGAATCATAGGACCCTGGTGATATATAAGTTTTCATGGTGACACCAGAAAATATTTTTACTATCTCAGATGGAAATAAAAGATAGAAGTAACAATTCCAACAAAGTCGAACTTGGCAAACCAATGTGAGAGTTTATTGGCAAATTGTTAAGTGTATGAGTAAATGGTGACTTACAAAACCATGGGTGAGTAAAAGAAGTTACATCACTAAAAACTATGCTCTAGCATATGTGACTAATAAAAATTGAATTTCTAGAATGCTTTGCAAAACTTGCATGCATCTAGACAGGTCAAAAGGTCTCTGCTCCTCTCCAAATATTTACTGCTTGTTCAACCTTGGGATGCAGGAGTATTGTGAATCTTCTAAGTTTCATATTTACAAGCCTTGTACATTTTATTTTATTCTCTTCTTCAGGTTTATAAATATCTCTCCTCCTTATGGGTGGAAATATTCTGATTGGGAAAAACTTGTTGCACATCAGGCATAACCATATATTTGCAAACCCAGGTCTTCTATCCCATTGGAGGTGTGTTTTAGGTAGGCATCATTCCTCTGTGTATGGTGTTGAACAAACTCAAAAATAGAGTTGAATAGCAATGTGTTTGGTAACAGTTATTTTTTTCTATATACTACAGTACTATAGCATAACTAGCTGAGATTTTTGAGAGAACATGGAGAAGGATGTTGACATTTACTGTTGTTTTTACTTTTTAAATTTGTTTCCCTAATGCAAAGAATTGAATACCAGAAATTAAGCAGACTAGGAAAATACTGTACTGTTGTAAAATATCGCCAGATCATGAATCTGCAAATCTTTAACAGTATATTCCAAAGAGGAGGACCTACCTTATCAATAGGGAACTGCTTGCTGGAATTCCTTAAAACAGTATCATCTACAAGTTATACATCCTTTTATCCTTATATAAACTTACCTCTTTATGATTTCATGTTTTCATAACCTCCATGTCTTTGGAATATACTGGAAATCCCTTATCTTCACCTTCCCCACATATTCACATGCACCTTATAGTCCTCTCACATATTGCTTATAGACATTTCCCTTTCTGATTCTGACTTCCAACTGCACATCAGTCTAAAGAAAGGTGAGGAAAAAGAAGCAAACATAATTCATATCTGCCTGTACCCAATTTTGCAGTCACTCAGAAAGACAAATGGCCAAGACAATGAGAATAAGGGCAATTCAATTGGTTCTTATTCAGACTAATTATAGGAAAGGGGAAAGAGAAGGATCTTTGAAAGGATTTATTCTCTTTTGTTTATGAATGAGTGTGTATGTTGGAAAGAGATAAGGCACAAATAAAGAATAATATACAGGAGGGGATATGAATAGTTAAAACATGGAGTGAGTAGATTTGCTATAATTCGTATGTGTAGGGTGTGATTTTTTAAATGGTAAAACAGCCCTAATGCTTTAAAATGAATTTCTGTCTTACTCAAAGTTCTGAAATGAAAATACATGATTTTGGAATTCAGACGTATAGGATACATGGGTAAATAAAATCACTTAATTTTTTCAGGAAATACTTGGGAAAATAAGACAATATCACTTCTTAAAATAAAGTAAAACAGTCAAATAACTAGCTGAAAATCAAGAAGAATACAGGTAAGTAAGGCTTGCTTTGACTTAAAACAATAAATGCCTCATTTTAAAATTGGATTTCAGTATAACAAGCCTTGGGACTTGAGTACAGACTTGATTTGATCCAGTTCCCTATGATGAGATAGCTGACTAATGGCCACTGCAATCTGAATTAATTAACATCAATTTGTTTTTAATAAAAAGCTTCTGAAGCCCGTTTTGATAATGAAAGCT
This sequence comes from Hylomyscus alleni, assembly GCA_019843855.1. Classification (NCBI taxonomy): domain Eukaryota; kingdom Metazoa; phylum Chordata; class Mammalia; order Rodentia; family Muridae; genus Hylomyscus; species Hylomyscus alleni. The sequence continues at coordinate 20,092 of JADRCC010229078.1, forward strand.
GTCCAGAGGAAAATCAAGCAGTGCTCTCTGATATATGTGGAGCCCCAGCTGCACATATTTGACCCCTATTTTACACAGTTGCGCCTCATTGATTTCTTCTGTTAACCGCCTGCACTGAACACTGGGCAATGGTCAGCGCACTCATATATCTTTCACAGAGACACAGTTGGTGAACTGCAGCCCTGCAGCAAGGCCAGAGCAACTCTGCACCTGAAGCGCTGAAGGCCTATCCTGATGACATATAACCCAGGTGCTGTCCTTAAAGGCAAATAACTTCAAAATGTTGCCCCTGCACCAGTTTTCAAGGATACAAACAAAAAGTTAACCCTGGCATACAACTGAGCTTCAAATTAGATGGCTTTAAATTTAGGTCCATGTGAAGTGGATTAATTGCTACAGGATTTATTTTATTTTAACAATCATTACAATAGATGCCAATGCTAATGGGATTCTTGAATGTTTCCTGAGGCAGCTGTGGAGTAAGTGAGGAAGACTACTAATAAGTTAAAGGGAAAAGTGATGATATCCCGATTTTGAACTTTTCCAAGATTTCAGCAATAGTTGTGCACCTATTTATATTAACATATTTTTTTGATGATGGTAGTGTTGGGACAAGACCAATTCCTTTCTGTCTCTATTGCTGATTGCATATTTATCCAGAAGTAGCCGTTTCTAATAACAATATATGCACATTTTACCCAGTTCTTCTAACAGGGTGATCACAAAAAGACATAAAGACCCCAGTCTTTTGTTTTCTGATATAAGTAAAACAGTTACAAAAACATGAAAATCAGCTGACTAAGATAGGACTCTATAGCATTTCTTTAGAAATTCTTAAGGAAGGGGTCATTTTATATATCTATTAATACATGAGAATTTATCTCCAGTTTCTCCAGAATGCCTTAATTGGAACTACATTTTATAATGGCCAGAGCTACTTTGTGCTCTATGTGTGTACAAGCACACATCCTCAGTAGTCCGTACCAAGCAGCCAAATTGCTAGATTGTGCACCTGCCCTCTGAGTTGTGCAATAGTTAAGCTATAAGAGCTTTTACTCATTGTAATCCCTATTTGAAAGATCTAGCACAATTTGTTGTACACTTGTATATGTCAGATCTTCTTAATCAAAATATATATGTAACAGAGAAATAGTTTTGCACTGGATTGATTTCTGTTACCTCGTGGAAATGCCAAATATTATGATGTAAAATAAATTTTTGTAGCGCAGGATCTGTAACTCATTCAGTTTCTTGATTGTACTTTGCCCTGTTGATACTCAATGAATATTAGTGACATAAATAAACGAATGCATTAATTTTGTTTAAACTTAATAGATTTATGATTAAAGCTGAGTATAATGTAAACTTCTAGAATATTCTTTGCTGAGTCTTGCCTGGCAATGTAGGGATTGTGTGATATGGTTTCTGTGCCTGAAGCACAGCCAGCAGGGTGAGGGCCTCCACAAGTGTTAATGGTTTCAGAAGACATAAGGTTTATTTGTGTGTGTGTGTGTGAGTATGTGTGTATAATATATATATATATATATATATATATATATATATATATAAAATATATGTTATATAATTATATATATATATATATATATATATATAATTTTACTTCATGTTCCTCCTTTGGGAAATATTATCCCTGCCAATGTTAATAACTCCATGATACTCAGAGAAAGCATGAGTCCAGCATTTATGACCTTAGCAAAATGGTAAATGTTGTAATCTTCAGAACAGCCCTCAAGGCTGTGGAAAATAACTCTGAAAACATGAGTTTAAAAATAGATAAATTCTCTACTATGCAAAATATAAGGATCAATGAGTATTGTATAAAGAACTTCACAGATCTAAAAGAACAGAGGCAGATGCACTATGTATCAGCTTGTCAGAAATATATTAAGGATGGAGATGGAGAGATTTAGGGAGTAGTGATCACAGAGCAAGATCCCACCCAGCTAAGTTTTTTTGTTTTGTTTTGTTTTGTTCTGTTCTGGTGTGGTTTGGTTTGGTTTATGTTTTCAAATGCAAGTAGTTTCCTAAGTTCAAGGATAGCCTGGCACACATCCAATCCTAGGTGTAGTAAGAATGGTAATTTCAGGTCAGGGTATCTTATTGTCTATGGTTAACAGAGGCAGACAGATCTCTGAATTCTTTTGCAATGTGAAAAAAAAAATGTACTTGTTCTTTTCCCAAGAGTTAAGCAGTTAAGGTCATGGAATGCTGATTCATAAGATGGTCAAGAGGGAACCTGGAATAAATGGCTGAATTTGATATGTAAATAAAAGGCTTGGCTTTTGACGTGTATTAGATGAGCTATAGAGAGTGAGAGCAGTTCATTTTTTTAGATTTCTTTTTCTCTATCTTTCTTTCTTCCTCTTTTTTTTTTTTCTATTGCTGACTTTTCTGGAAACCTCTGGAGAGCAAAACCAGCTCTTTTTAGGATTTTTCTAACAGGATTTTTGATTTGTGTCAGAATATCTATGGAGAGTAAACATAGCTCCTTTAGACTTCTTTATACATCTTTAAATTTTATTTTTTCTTATGGGATTTCTGACTTCAGTCAGAAATCTAAAGAATTAAGTAGAGATCAAACACGACTCTTAGATGTTTTTCTTTTTCTTTTTTTTTTCTGGAGGGAGATGTTTGAGACAGGGTTTCTCTGTGTATCCCTGGCTATCCTGGAACTCACTTTGTAGACCAGGCTAGCCTCAAACTCAGAAATCCACCTTCCTCTGCCTCCCAAGTGCTGGGATTAAAGGCATGCACTACCACTGCCTGGCAACTTTCTCGATGAGCCAAGAATTTTTTCCAATAGCTTCTCTGACTTTGGCCAGAAAACTTATGAGCTATCCAGAGAGCTTTAAGAATTTTGTTCCAGCAAGAGAAGCACAGGCTGTCACCTTGGACCAATGATTTTAGTTAGAGGCATTTGTTTCACTATTCTCAAACACCCCTTCATTGCAATTCTCCTTATTTGAGGCTGATTTTACCTTTCACAATCTGAAATAATTTCCAAATTTTGTGCTCATGTCTTAAGTGGTTCTTCTGGAAATCAGTAAATTGACAATATCAATGTCTTTAAATAGCTATCAAGTGCTTCATAATTTTTAAGGCAAGTATTTTTAAAAGGAAAAAGGATAATGTATCAAATACAGACTTTAGAAGACTGACTACGTTTTTTCATTAATTGGTTATGTGAATTAGAGAAAACTAATCTAAGCCCTAAATTTTTCTACGATCCAATGAAAATAATATTATTTCATTGTATTTAGTATTCACAGCTTCACATGATATATAAAATAGCATTTAGAATGCTATATGACCAATGTAAGCACAGTTAGAAGCACTCAAGGTTGATGAAAACGTCAAATATATTTATCCAGAGAAGCTAAACTGACAAATGTTAAAAATAGGCTACTTTCCACATCAACCTTTATCTGAGAATATATTATTATGAAGAAAGTATGTGCGCATGCATGTGCCTATGTATATTGTACAGGTCACTGTGCACAAAAACATGCCCAAATATGCATTGCATTTTTTTCTGTAGTCATTAATTGACATGCTTTCATAAATCATCTAAATAATCAATATAAGATTGAAAGCAGAAAGTATCTATGTAACCATTGAAATGTGTTGCTTACAGTAAATTTGTAGACATATTTATGATCTTAGACCTTTAGGAAGAAGGCACCTTATTTGAACTACGCATTTTTAAAGATTACAGAACATGTACATTTTCACAAAATCTGACACTAGAATTTATGTTTTATGGACCAGAGTTGATATTTGAAGTAAATATGATAGAGGAAAAAAGGCAAGGGCAGTGTTTCATTAATAGTTGATTTTCTTTAGGCCCTTAAGTTTGCCTGGGTGTTTCTTTTTAACCAAACATATTGTTACTTGTATATTACCCGTATACAATGATACTCTGAGTCTTACTAGTTTTCTCATTTTCAGACTTTATAGGTTGATTTTGAAATCAATGCTGCTCCTTTCAGGATACGATGACAATAAAAACTTTAAGAGTTATATATAGTATACTGACTGAGTGAAACTATAAACATTTTGAAATTTTAAACTATTGTGTGGTTTTTTCAATGAACTTTATCTTTTTGGATTATAGAAAACAATGCGGTAATATGATTGTTTCAAGGAGAAAAATAGTGATGATGGTGATGATGATGGTGGTGGTGGTGGTGGTGGTGGTGGTGGTGGTGGTGGTGGCGGCGGTGGTGGTGGTGGTGGTGGTGGTGATGGTTATAGTGAATAACATGTCCCAATGAAGACAAGTTTAAAATAGTAAGTTATACTAAAAGTTAGCATTTTCATTGTGGACCTAAAATGTCAAGTATTTGATGCTTATGGAGTGCAATATTTTCCAGAATTATTCCATTGGATTTATTGAGTGTAAAACAATTTCACTCATAATGTCCATTTTAATATTTTCTTTCAAAATTATTATAAATATTAAAGATTTTTATGTGGAACCACTAGGCAGAACAAACAAATGAAAGTATATAGTCAGATTAATTACTATTCCTATCATCTGGGTTTTAGTTGAGAACCAAGAGAACATGTGAAACAGGTGCTTGAAGAGTACAACTGAACCCATCACCAGTCAACATATAGTTCCAAGCTCATATTTATTCAGCCTTTCCAGGTGAATTCAATGGGTCACAAAACACAAGAAATAGACATACAGGGAATTGTAGGGAAGTGTGTATGGCTGTGCTTGGGAAGAGGGACCATTAGACAGGGGTTAGAAAGAGATAAAGGAAAGTAGTAGTAACAGTAATTTTTATATAATATATACATGCAAGTAATTGTCAAACAACACATTTAATCAAAACTTCTAGGTAGAAAGCATATCATTTTAGAGATTCACAACCCACTTTATGATAGTGGTTAGAAATTTTTGAAAAACCATTGCTTCTATATAGTGGCCACAAAGTGAGAAATATGTGACTAAGAGGTCATTACAGTCCTGACTACTGAAAATAAAAGTATATAGGCAAAACTGCTTTAAAGATACTCTCATCATCTATAGGGCATCAGAAGTGTATATTTCTGGTTTGTTCACCAAATCATTTGTGACATGAGTGATGTCTTTATGGAAGTTTTCTTGTAAAAGTGCACGTGATGTTTTCCTGAACACCGATACCTGAGAGGGTGTGTGATGTTTAGGAAGAATATAAATAGACCCCCAGAAACCATATGAGGATTCTCTTGCATTGCTACAGTGTGCTTCCCTGGTCTTCAATGGTCCTCACATCCTAAAGAGACTTGCCAAAGAACTTATGATATCCTGGCTGATTCTGGCTGCTCCCACTGAGTTTTTGCCAATTCAGCAGAGTGTTGCTATTTCTGGTGGATTGAGATGCACTACTGATTTGTGTTTGGTGTTTGACATTGAACTGGACTTCTAGTATCCTGACAATAAAGGTTTGAGTTGCCTCAAGGAAATACTTCTAAAAAGGTCCATAACCCTCTTTTCCTATTAACCTCCTTTCTCCCCTACCTCTGGATGGTGAGGTAGAAGGGAGGTTGAAGCATTTAAGTACCCTAAATAAAGTAGTTCTTGAAAAACTAAAGCCTATAAGTGCAAAGCAATGTGGGGCTCAAAGACATGCCAGGGAGATTAAGAATCTTGTGCTCTACTAATACATCTTCAAATCTTCATGTTTTCACCACCAACACCCAATATATAATTAGTTTATAATATTACCAGTTCAATCACAAGGTAGAAGAAAAGGAAACTATTGTAATCCATGTTAATTAGTTTCAGGAAAGCCTAGGTAAATGATGGGAGATAAGATTTGAGAAAGCAAAGAAAAAATATATAGTATGTTATGAAAAATTCAAGGGCTATAATTACATTATGTTTAGTCTGAAGGCTAGTAAATAAAGAATCAGGACATAGTTCATGGTACTATCAAAAGGAGGAAAGTGGTGAATTTTGCACAAATTATCCCATGCACAGGACAAGACCCTCTTGAACATGCTAATTCTGACAGATGTAATTATATTGGTGTTAAATATTGTCTGCAATTACTGAGTGGCAACACATATTGCTGTAACAGCCTTTTGAACAGAGTTGAATGCATAGTCAATAGAGAATATAAATATTGTATTTGATGTAACAGAGAACAAATGAAATCTTAAATTATTTCTATAATGAAATATTATTCTCCTAAATTTTCTAAATGTTATGCAAACCATATTCTAAACTCGCAACTCTATGAAAACATTACATTTATAAGAACTTCAACTTGATAGCAAAAGATAGCCTATCGACATTTTGGTAAGAGGTATTTCCATTACGTTGTCTTCACAAGACCTTTTATTCTACTGTACAGTTAACAAATGGATCAAAGTGTTAAGGAAGATGTGCCTATACCCCAGATGTAAACAAATCAATACATGGAGCAAACAGAATAGCATTAAAATTATATACTTGGAATTCACAGATCAGCAAAATCTTTTGAAATGGTAAGTACATGTAATATATTCCTTAATGAACCTGTTATTGAAGGATATCACTAGCTAACTTGAAAACAAAGACGGAAACTTAATTTATTGCTATTTTACTAATTCTAGGCTAAGAACTATATAACCATGACCTAGCTTCACTAAATTTACAGGAGCTAAATTATTTCCTTTTTCTCAGACATATGTTACCCTAATGATTTCTGAACATAAAATGGTTAAAAACTAGTTTATGAACTGTTATTCCACTATCTATCCATAAGACAGGAAAGAATTTACTTGACAAAAATGAATATTTGTTAAATTACATGACAAAATGGGTTTGGCAACTTAATACTTACAAATTGAATTAAGTTTTTGTTGCCAGTAGGCTTTCTAACCTTGGAATCATTCATTGAATAAAGCAGATGAAAGTTGAGTGTTAAGTACAGAAAACAGCATTATTCAAAGCCCATTTGTATAAATCTTGTAGTGATGCTTTGGGTTTTAGAATAGGCTTTGGGGAGGATATAAACACACAATGAATTTTAGCAATTTCTATTTCAATATAACTTCATTTTGGCACTCCATTTTCTGGCCTTTAGTTTGTCATTGAAGTCTTTTTGTTTCAAGGACATTTCTATAGAACTAAAAGAGCCCTGGCTCATGTAATAAACACTGCTTGGTTTCACTGTTCGCAACGTAGTCTCTCCAATGCTACTGCTGTCATTTATTAGCACCCCAATGTGCTGCATGAGGCAGTGCTTTGCAAACAAGGTATCAAAGGTCAAATGCTATGTTACTGGAGAGGGAAGAAAAGAGACAGCAGAAAACCAGAGACAGACTACAGGGAACAATATATGTCATAAAATAGGGTTTGTGCAGTGTTTAAATGGAGTTGCTTAACATTACAATCCCCAGAGTTTTTGCGTGATGCATTTGCTAGCAAGAATATGGCTCATTCCCATGCTCTACCTGCTCTGAAGATGCCCCTTGTTTTCTAAGTACCTAATAGTGCAGACCCAGTGCTGTGCATCCAACAAATCATGCAGCGTGTCTGCATCCTGCTATGTATCAAAGTCTCTTAATATGCCAACAAAGTTCTCCAAGGTCAGAAAAGCAGTTTATCAACATTTTATATATCTTATAGCAGCAATAAATTTATTCTAGTGTAGGACCTATGAATATTTCAGATATTCTGCGAGAAAAAAAAAAAAAACCTCATTGGTGTTAGATAGCTTCTGTATCCCAGAGTGAAGGCTTAGGACACCATCATTGTTTCCTAGGCCGAAATCTTACAGTTGTTTGAGAGTAACGATACTTTCTTACACCTTTTCTGCTGAATATCTTTTTACTTAGAAAGTATGCACATAATTTTATACACTGGGATTTTAGTGAAAGTAATGGTACTTTTATGGATTTTTGTCAAGTATCCCACTGAAAATTAGTTTTGATGTTTTAGTTTCAGCAAGTTTTTTTTCTTCTCTTCTTCAGCAGTAGAAAAACTAACAATAGAATAGAGAATTCTAAAGTGTGTTATAAAGACAAATAGTAATTGGACTAATTTTCAGACTAGATAGTATAGTATCTAGATAGATAGTATAGTATAGTAATAGTTTATTTATATTCCATATTAAATCATCATGTTCATCAGGTAATAAAAAGTTAATTTTACATTATCCTTTAATTTTATGAAGATTATTTTAAGGCCCTAGTATGACTGTACCTACAGGTGTGTCTGTGTGTGTGTGTGTGTGTGTGTGTGTATGTGTGTGTGTGTGTGTGCGTTTTCCTCATTTGGGAATAAAGAAGGATTACAAGCAAACCTTTTCTAATCCATTTAGTTGATTTTAGTGATTATATTCTCTTACATGTTGTAGGAGCCAAAATCATTTGAAAATTGATATATACCACATATTAGAAACTGTTTATTACCTTTAATTACTTATATCAATCTAGAGAGGCTTACATCCATGTTGGGACACCTTCCTTGGACAATTACTTGTTCCTATAGTTAGTACCCATATAATATTCAAGTGAATTCCACATTTGTAAAGAGTTGCTTGGCATTAATGTACTCCTTACTTTAAGGCTGCTTTTAGTTTGTTCTACTTTTGTGTACGACTTGCCCCTTTCACTACACATATTACTGTATCAAATTAATCTTACATAGGGTGCTGCCAAGCTGATTTCCTGGCACATTTCATATCCATGCTCTCTCTTCCAAAGGTGCTATTATCAGGCATGCTTCTTACTATGTGTGGTGACCCTTTGCATATGCCATATGATTTTAGCTTTATGACTCCATTAAATGGATGATTTTTGATAGTTGCAGTAGCCTCTACTCACTTCTTTCTTTCCAGACATGTTGCTAGTCCAACATGGAATAGCAAAACTTCTCTAGTTTCTTCTTTTGCTGTTATATAACATCAATAAAAAGCAACTTAAGTAAAGAAAGGCTTTATTTCAGCTTAAACAAACAGTTCATTGTCAGTAGAAGTCAAGGCTGGAACATCAATACAGGTCAACTTGCTATTGCACATACCATTATGTCTTATCAGAGAACTAACTCATAGCCATGAAAGTAAAGTGGAAACTATGAAGGGATACTTATTGCCGGCTAACCCCCAGTCTCAGACTTGGCCATCTCTCTTTGAAATGACAGGACCACCTCCTGGTGAAATGTTGCAAGCAACAATGGGATAAGTCCTCCTACATCAATTAACAGTTAAAACAATTGCACAGACACTCCCACAGGCCAATGTCATCTAGGCAATCCTTCAATTGAAATTCCATTCTCAAATGAGTCTAACTTATATAAATATGATGGTTAAAGTTAATTAAAATCATAGCCAAATAGATTTGACCCAAAGTTAGTTTTGTATAAGCTGAGTTTCTCTTTTTATTGATGTCTCATCATTTGAGAATGCTGACGAAACTAAATATGAATAAAGATAGTGAAAGTTATGGATTTCTTCACTTTGACATCAGTCACAATCTCTGAAGTTTAATTTTTCTTCAAATTGATATATAACACATTAATAGGTACAAAATTTTATTTTCAATTTAGCTGTCATTGAATTTTTAGTGGATCTAGATGTTGATCACAAAATAAAATGTGGAATAATAATAATAAGTACAAAACATTCACTTGTATATCTGTGAGTCAATTTTTGAAATAAAGCATTGACAACAAGTAATAGTCTTCACTGCCATCATTCTTTCAATGGTTATTTCAATTATTACTTAAATTTTATCTGTTCTCAGATGATATAAATGAAACAAAATTATTTTTTTCATTGTTGCTGATGAACACTTTGTGTTCTTATAAAAGAATTCTTGCTTCATCATTTTATCATATCTTGTTGGATTTAATTTATTGACTAATAAATTTAACAACCTGGGTGGATTTAACTCATGGGCAATTTAGATGATTTTGCTGCATGCATTTATATGTTCATATGGAATAGATATTCTTGATTATAAAAGATATATCTACATGGCAACAGAAAGAAACCATGCCTAAAATCAAATAGAGGCAAGCAACCAACCAACGAACAAAAACAAACAAATACAAGTCAAGAAAACAGAGAAGCAGAGACAGAGAGAGGCAGAGAAAAACAGAGAGAGACAGAGAGAAACAGACAGAGAGACAGAGACAGAGACATACACAAACAGATAACTAAATAAACAGAAATTTCAGCTGATCTGATTTCTATATTTGTGAAGCTCTGTGTTCCAAGTAGTGGGCAGACTCCAAACCATCTGCGTGCTTGCCACTCAAGTTTTTATCAACCCAATATCCTAACCACCTGTAAACATCCACCTGTCTACAGTAATTATCTGCTCACCTGTGATATGATAGTCTTCAATTGTCTACCCGCAAATGTCAGTGTACTTTCCTTCCAGAATAGCTTCATTTCTTACCACTGATCTTAGAAGAATTCTGCCCACAATATAAACTTCTTTGCAATGGAGTTTGCTAAAGCTTCTTGTTCACTAACATATGAACAGTTCTCTTGAGAAAGCCTTGATTGTTCCTGCAACCCTATGGTAAATATAGAATTGAATGCCTTGATTAGAACTTCCCCTTCAGAAAACAAACAAGCAAACAAACAAATAAACATTGGGGTTCTTGCTCCATTCCTACTCTTAAGAGAGATACTTTCATTCTTCCCACATTACAGGGTCATATGTTTCTTCATCGATGGAAAAGTTCTCTTTTATTTCTTGTTTGCTGGCTGCCTTATCATGAAAAGCTTTTAATTTTCTCTAATCCACTTTCTTTATCTACTCAGACAATTCTTCAGTATTTATCCTTTATTAAAATGGCATATTAAGTTAATTAGCATTTTGTATGCAGAAACAACATTGTGTTTCTGAGATAAATTCAAGTTGGGAGCTGCGAGTAGGCATTTTATTTGGATTTGAATTTGATTTGTCAGTATGGCATTGATGATTTATTCATCTATTATCATAATAAATATTCATTTCATAGGGTTTTCTTTTCTTGAAATGTCTTTGTCTTTCTCTGATATTTTGACAATATATATTATAACAAGCATTTATAAGGTAGTTTTCTTGTAGGTTTTACAAGAGCTTTTAAAATGTGTTCTATTTTTTATTAAAAGCCAGGACAATTCACCAGGTAAAGTGGTGGAGAAGCTACTCCAGCCATCTTTCCTAAGGATTTAATTATTATCATATGTTTATTATTTATTATAATATTATATCATCTATATTATATGTTTTATGTATATACATATATGTGTGTATCTGTAAGTTCTTATTTATTGGTTTGTATTTTGTTTTACGGGACTACATTATACTTTTTTGTTGTTGTTGTTGTTTTTTGTTTGTTTGTTTTTCGAGACAGGGTTTCTCTGTGTAGCCCTGGCTGTCCTGGAACTCACTCTGTAGCCCAGGCTGCTCTCGAACTCAGAAATCCTCCTGCCTCTGCCTCCCAAGTGCTGGGATTAAAGGCATGCGCCACCACCGCCCGGCTACATTATACTTTTGTTGCCAAGAATATTAATCTAATAATTGAATTTAATGTTTTAATATATTAAAACATTAGGTTCTATATTTAAATGAACAGACATTTTCCATGTATTTATTAATGTATTATATACTAGTTTCTAGTCACAGTAACAAAAGGACAAATGAAATTAAGGTTACCTTATATTTCCCTACTAATAACCAGTGTAAACGATTATAAACACAGGGGGTGACACTGAAATATATGACTTTCATTGTGCCAGTGTGCCTCTGAATGACAATGGATCCCATAACCTCACTGACTGATGAGGAAGATAAGAACCCATGGAGCCGAAGACTCATGTTTTGTTTTGTGTAGATTGGAAATGAGTTCTGGAGACCTATGTTGGAGTCTGATATTGAATCAAGTTATTTAAGTCTTTCTTTTTTCACTGACTCATTGGATTTCACATTCTGAAATATTTATTTAATACTATCTGAAATTCTTATCATTACTATAGACCCACAATATATATCATTCTTTTCACTCACTTTACATATGAAATCTACAAACAATTCACATTATTGCCAAGGATAATAAGTTACAGGACAATAAGAATAACCGGAAGTCATAGCTAAGAAAAAAATGCAAAACAACTGTTTCAGTACTAGTAATGCTCAAATAACCCATTAAATAAAACAGTGCTCACATATGGTGGGACTCGTGGCTCCATCAGCATATGTAGCAGAGGACGGCCTTGTTGGTCATCAATGGAAGGAGAGGCCCTTGGTCCTGTGAAGGCTCTATATCCCAGTGTAGGGGAATACCAAGAAACAGGAGAGGGTGGGTGAGCAGGGGGAGGGGAGAGGGAATAGTTTTTTTTTTCCAGAGGGGAAACTGAGAAAAGAGATATCATTTGAAATATAAATAAAGTATCTAATAAAAACAAACCAAACCAATGTTTATCATTCTGATAGGATTGTCTCTTGAAATTTGGGAAGAGAAATGCTTCCCAAAATAATATTATGAAGAGAAAAACTCAGACTCCATTTCTACAGATATATTTGGTAGCCTTAAAGTTTATAGCTTCAATTTGCCCATTGACCGAACATCACAGAGCAAAGAGTAAGACATTAACCAAATGAAATGGCTCATTAAGCACTCACACAGTCCCCTGGCAATGCTAAAGCCTTGCTATTTACTATGTCATTGCCAAATGTTAGTCCCTTGTCAGAAAGAAAGGCCACAGAAAGTGGGGCCAATGGAAGGGAAAGTCTAACAGACCCGTGCCATTAACTTCTGTCAGCTTAATCAGCCCAGGAATGAAATGTGGCCCTACCAAAGGAGATAAACTAATAACAGATGTATCTCTTCCTTCCCTAAGATAAGCAAAAGAAAAAGAAAATTTTGAAGTGTATGTGCTAACTTTTTACCTTGTATTTTATGATTGATTTGATGATTTTTAAATAGATAATGAAAGATGTTAATGGGAAATATTTGTATTCAGAACAATGAGGTTCAATATTTATGGGCTACCAACAAAAGCATTGCAAATTATCTTATCACTTAACTAAAATAGCTGAAAAGCATAAATATTCATTTTTGAAAGTAGGATGGAATTACTAAAATGTGATTTGAGAAATGTGATATTCTAGATTGATCTTATCAATAGTTTTTATAGCAGTGAGATGAGACCATTTTGACTAAACAATAGCTCTCTGGGCTAAATCTGATCGTGATTAAGGAATTTGTGTTTTTTAAATGGAAGTTTGTGTTTTGAACTTCTGGAGTAAATTTTATAAATTTTTTAGGAATTATATTACAAATAACTCAAATAACTACAAAAATAGCTCAGACTATGTAGCTAATAGGTTTTATGACTATGGAAAAGAAATGATATTTTTTAAATTTACTACCAAAAGAAAGGAATCTAGAACACCAAGCATTATTTTCATGAACTATATTAGGAATTGATAGCAATATCTGTTAACTATTAGTCTTGTAGTTCACGAAGTTTTCTATTATAATCATCTAAGCTTTTGAATCATTAATTCAATTGTGGAGATTGAATAAACTAGGAGTCATAACTATGTTCTAGTAAAATCATATTTTTAAACATAGGTAGTAAAACAAATGAAGTGAGGGCATGAGACCTCTGTATAACTGAGAGCTGTACACACTGGTAGTCGCTATGATAATCCTTACAGTGATCTAACTATTAAAAGTCATTTGAAGTTCCATACTTAGAAACAAATTCTGGTTGGACTTGTTTATTTCTATTGCTGGTAAGAGTATATATTTACATTTTTGTTAGCACAAAAGTGCTAACAATCTTTGAGAATTTATTTCTTTTGGGATATTAGAGTCTTTGATATGCTGTTCACACTTTTAAGCAAATATCGACTCAGTTGAATCAAATGAATAATGTTGTTATAGTAATCCTAAGTTTCATCTTTTGCTAAGTATTAACACATCATGCATCTTTTGTTATTATTTCCTTGTTTATCACGTACCTCGAACTGAGTAAATCAATTGCAGCACTATCATTGTTTGAGTTGGGGATAATAATAACTTTCAGAGTTAATAGTTGATATATAAGCACAGCAAATCTACCCTTTCTTTTTCAGCTTTGTTCTTTCAGAGCATCATCTAAGGCATCTCTATCAAATCTAGCATTTCACTTCAATGGCACTATATTTTATTCAGTTACTTATGCATTATTGGCATCATCAATAAATCTTTTGAAACTTTCCATGACTATAGCCTTCCATTTCAGTGGTAAAATTTTATGTCAGATATAAAAAGAAAAGTAATTATTGACCTGAGTTTCACAAAGAAGTATCAAGATCGAAATGCAAATATTTACCAGTAGCTTGCCAGATGGTAGCCATGCCAGAATATCGATGCCCCTTATTTCTAGAACTCTGTCCTTCAAGGAGAAAGGAGATTAAAATGTTCATTCTTCCTTAGTGTAGCATCTGATGCTTCTAAACATGGACCTTTACTTAATAGGTAGAAGGTACTCAACTGCAGCAGAATTTTTGAAATTCATACATTTTTCACCTTTGGGGGGAAAATAAAGGCTGATGCTTATTTTGTCAAATTCTTGTTGTTTTTGTTTTTTTGGTTTTTTTGTTTGTTTGTTTTTTTCGAAACATGGTTTCTCTGTGTAGCCTTGGCTGTCCTGGAATTCACTCTGTAGACCAGCCTGGCCTCGAACTCAGAAATCCGCTTGCCTCAGCCTCCCAAGTGCTGGGATTAAGCATGTGCCAGCACCATCCAGCTCAAATTCTTGTTGATTCTGACATTTATACTATATTATCTGTTAAATAAATGTTTATTTAAATCCAACAATGTTATCATACAAACAATGCTTCTCATATTTGGTGTTTCTTGTTATTTGGGAACTTAGACACTTTCTGATATTCTTTATTTTTAACTCAAAATGATCCTCCCATTTTAGTTCCCAAAGCACTGAAGTTAGTGCATGTGCCACATACTTGATATTGATTTTGTTTTACACCAGTGAGGTTCTTCAGAATGCCACTGTTTAAATACATGCAGTATAAAAAGTGAGAGACCTTCCTGTTTTAATATATGTTGTTATCAATGACTGAGTCAACCACTCTTAAAGTAGATTATTTTAAAAAGACAAGTCTGCCTTTCATAAGCCATTTCTAAATCACTACCATATTTTAAATGAATGCACATGGATCAATTAACTCTAGAACTAAGATTAGTAACATCTATCTGATCATTTCTAATATTTGTAATAAAATAGGACAAAGTGTTTGAGGTTTTCTCACTCTCTTTCAATATTCCCCCCTCTCTCTCTCACTGTCAAAACAAACAAACAAACAAAATCAAGAACAAAAGGAATGAAAAGAATGTTCTTTTTATTTTCCCCTTGTTTTCTTTTATATCACTGGCTACAAGTGTTGACTACACAATGAGTTATGTAGCAATATTTGAGATACTAATCCCTAGCACTCAACAGGCTCAAGGTCACAGATTTAATTGGCCTAGAGTCCATTATTCATATTCTGTGTCTGACATGATGATATTACTTTCTACATGAAAACTTACCTTGTGAGATTAATATTTAAGGAAAAGAAAAGCCCGGCACCATTCTCTGCCTTGACTCTCCTCAGATTCAAATATGGAGGAAATGACAAAGCTGGGTGTACTCAGTCTAAATATATTTTTTCAATAAGAATGACTCACAAATTTGTTTTTATATTTGGTATTTTGACTTCCTTCACTTCTCATTTTTTCCTATAGACTCCTCATTCATAATTGTTACTTAGACATTATCAATATGTAGCATTTGGGGAATGAAAGAAGCTGATGTGGAAAGTAGATTACACTCACAAACAGCATATCACTTGTCGGGTTAGGGGACACCAACGTATACAGGGTTTTATGAAGTCAGTTCAAAGCCCCATGCAGCTTCTTCTAGGTGAAAAAGATACCTGAATGGATATAAATAGTTTCTGCCACAGTCCCTAGGCATATACTTATGGCTCTCAAGCTTGGTTTGCTAAGGCAATGACAATCAAGTCTATTCTCCATCAAGAATCATTATTAATAATACTTTAGTCAAGTGTATAACAAGATGAGGCATTTGTTAAGAAATATTGATCTAGAGAAATAAAATCCTTCTCAAAACTGAATCATGTCAAAGAGTGGGAACAATTTTGTGATCAAGTATTTTATACAAATTTATGTAAAAACAAGAATAATGTGAGCATTGATAATAAAAGTTATTTTTCTAATTTGCCGAGGCAAATGCTCGAGACATTTTGAGTCTTGCACAGGATAATTGCACTTTATAATGCTTCTAGAGTGACCTCACCCAGTGTTTGTTCTCTGAACTGCAATATCCAGTAAGAAAAACCACATGGTTTTTCTGTGAGTATACGGCCTGGTCATGGGTGTCAGATTGTTACAGACAGTAGTTTATTACAACAATGATACATTTCTTTAAAGGACATTCAGAAATGTAATGAATAATTTGAAGTAATAAAGACTAAACATAGATACAGTATATAAGATTGTTACTTTAGCTTGCTTACAGGAGCCTGATATAGCTGTCTCCCGAGAGGCTCTGCCAGATCCTGACAAACACAGAGGCAAATGCTCTCAGCCAACCATTGGACTGAGCAGTGGGTCACCAATGGAGGAGTTAAAAAAAGGAATGAAGGAGCTGAAGGGGTTTGAAGCCCTACAAGAAGAAACAGCAATATCAGTCAACCAGACTCTACTCCCAGAGCTCCCAGGGACTATACCACAAACCGAAGTGTATACATGAAGGGACTCATGGTTCCAGGTGCACATGTAGCAAAGGATGGTCAAGCCCTTGGTCCTGAGAAGGCTTGATGGATTCCCCAGTGTAGAGGAATGCAAGGGCGGGGAAGCAGGAGTGGGTGAGTAGGTGGGTGGAGGAACACCCTCACAGAAGCAGGGGCAGGGGGTATGGGATAGGGGGCTTCTGGGGAAGGGTAACCAGGAAAGGAAAAAACATTTGGAATGTAAATAAAGAAAATATCCAATAAAGAAAAAGACTATTACTTTAAAGAAGGATTAAAATCTCCCTGAGTACCTGCACCATGAAGTTGCTCACCATTATATAGATTCTAGTCTCAGTATTTCCACGGGGGAAATCAGTATTTCAATGGGATCCAAATACCAAATTATTTAGTAATTTGTTCAGTGTGTTGAAACATTTTCATTAAAAAACTGGAATGGTCAAATTTTATATATTTTAAGAAATTTAAATAGAGAGATGACCTTTTGAAATTGAGCTGTAAAATGTCTTAGTTAACCGTGTTGCACACTCTAGCTGAATGTCTTAAATAAAATATGGTTTCTGTGTATATTTAACTGTGGGTGAGTAAATGAAATGATCCTTAATGTATATCAACTTAGAAGTATAAAGGTGTTTATAGAAATTCATTGTAGGAAACAAAGACATTTGAAAGTAGGAGAAAAGCCATTAGTTTAATAGAGCTGCTTTTCATCAAGGATGTTAAATATATGGTTCACACAGAAACTAAATGAACTGTTATATTGTACCATTTTGTCACTATCTCACTATAACAAAAGAAAAAAAAAGGGCAAAGTGCCCCACATAGGTTAAAGTAGTCAAACTTTGCATTTTACGCTTAACAGAATTTGGAAACTTGATTGCCACAGTTCATTGATTGCAGAGGATTTTACAATAGGCATTGACTTCCATGCTTAATATCTTTTTGCCATTGGACCATTTAAATAAGTAAGATTCAAAGCATTTGATAAAACATTAAGCTGAACATGTACCTAAAATTTTCTTACATGTGGGAGGGTAAGGAAGAATAAAGATCAGTGAAGCCCAAATTCTCCTCCTGAAAATCCCCTAAAGGTCTTTACATTTACCCTGAGGGATAGGCCAACCAATGCTTGCTTAGCTTCATGTGCCAATGGCAGAGACCTTGAAAATAAACAGACTCTGTTTTGCTTTTCTCTGAATTCCTATTAGGATACAGACAGACAAAGGATTTTGGGATAGGCCCACTCCCATTGTTCAGGACTCACTTGTAGACCAAACTGCACATCTATATTTGTGCAGTGGGACCTATATCCAGTCTATGTGTGCTCTTTGGTTGGTGATTCAGTCTTTGAGAGCCCCAAGGGTCCAGGTTAGTTAACTGTTAGTCTTCCTGTGGACATATTGCTAATAGTGTCAGGGATTGGTACTTGCCATAGGATGGGCCTCAAGTTGAGCCAAGCATTGGTTGGCCTATCCCTCATTGTCTACTTCATCCATTTTCACTGAATTTCTTGTAGAAAACATAAATTTGGGGTTGAAAGTTTTGTGAGTGGGTTGGTGTTCCTATTGCTTCAGGGAAGTTATGCCTTTGTACAGGGGGGTGGCATCTTCATGTTCCATTTCCCAAATGCTATGAGTCACAGTGAAGTTTACACCAATTGATTCTTGGATGCTTCCCCTATCCAAAGATTCTGTTATATCCCCTAGATGACTCCTCATCCCTGTCAGTTGCAGGTATCCATTCATCCTCATGACCTACTGGCCATCTTCTCTGTCTCTCCTCACACATGATTCAGAACCATGGTCCCCTCATTCCCCTCCCCAACCACTTTACCACCCAGTTTCCTCCCTCCATCAGCCTCCTATGACTATTTTATTCCCAATTTTAACTGAGATATAAGCATTTTGTTTGGGCCTTACTTCCTATTTACCTTCTTTTGTTATGTGAAGTTTAGCAAGGATATTCTCTATTTTATGGCTAATATCAATTTATAAGTGAGAACATACCAAGCCAAGCATGTCCTGTTGGGTTTGGGCTACCTCACTCAGGATGACATTTCAGGTTCCATCCATTTGCCTTCAAAATTCATAATGCCTTTGTTTTTATTAGCTGGATTATATTTCATTGTATAGATATGCCATGCTATCTTTATCCATTATTAAGTTGAGGGACATCTAGTTTGTTTCCAATTTCTGGCTATTACTAATGAAGCTGCTATGAACATACGATAGCAAGTCACTTTTAGGGATGTTGGAACATCTTTTGAGTATATGTCTAAGAGTAATATAGCTGTGTCTTGAGGTAGAAATATTTCCAGTTTTCTGAGAAACCACCAAGTTTATTTCCAAAGTGGTTTTATAAGTTTCAACTCTCACAAGCAATGGTAGACTGTTCCTCTTTCTCTACATTCTCTACAGCATGTGTTATCACTTGAATTTTTGACATTAGCCTTTCTGACAGTATAAGATGGAATCTAAGAGTTGTTTTGATTTGCATTTCCCTGATGATGACTAAGGACTTTGAACATTTCTTTAAATGACTCTTGGCCATTCAAAACTCCTCTGTTGATAATTTTCTGTTTAGATCTATACCCCATTTTTTAATAGGATTATTCGAATGTTGGTGTCAAACATCTTAAGTTTTCTATAAATTTTGCACATTAGCCGTCTGTCAGATGTACAGTTAGTGAAGAAACTTTCCCAATCTATAGGCTGATGTTTTCTCCTATTGATAGTGGTGATAGATCAAATATGCTTGGCTATTGGAGTGGGACTATTAGGTGGCATGGCCTTATTGGAGTAGGTGTGTCTACGTTGGAGGCAGTGTATCACTTTGGGAAGTAGACTTTGAGCTGCTCAAGGAACCAACCTTCTTCTGTTTGCTGGGAACAAGATGTAGAGCTCTCAGCTCCTCTACCACCATGCTTGCTTGGATGCTGCCATGCTTCCTGCCTTGATGATAATGAACTGAACCTATGAACCTGTAAACAATTAAATGTTGATTAATATGAGTTGTTTTGGTCATGGTGTCTCTTCACAGCAATGGAAGCCCAATAAGACAGAAGTTTCTTCCAGGGACTGGGGTACTGTAAAGGGTCTGGCCATGCTTATGTTTAGAGGAATATTTGGGGACTTTGAAAGGCAGAAAAATGCTTTAAGTGGAGATTAATGGCCCATAGTACTAGTACTAGACAGTGTTCCTGAGTATGTTTTGAAATGTGGAGGTCTAGCTCAAGAGGTTTCAGAGGAGACAATTTTTTGGATGTAGCCTACAGACTGTTTTTCTGATGTTTTTTTGAAGAATATGGTTGCTTTTTGCCATTGTCTGAAGAGTCTGCCTGAGGCTAAGGAAAGAAACTTAGATTTATTTTAAATCTTTTATTGATTGATTGAGTGATTGATTGATTGATTGATTGATTGATTATTTTATTTTGAACTCCAGATTTTATTAACCTCCTGGTCCACCCTAAGACTGTTCCATATCACATACTTCCTCCCTGCCCTGCCGTCTCCAGGAGTAAGTCCCTAACCCCAGCTCCCACTACCCAGACCTCTAAACTCCAAGGGGCCTCCAGTCTCTTGACAGTTAGGTGCATCTTCTCGGACTAAACCTAGACCTGGCAGTCCTCTGCTGTATATGTGTTGGGGGCCTGATATCAGCTGGTATATGCTGCCTGGTTGGTGGTCCAGTGTCTGAGACATATCAGGGGTCTAGATTAATTGAGACTACTGGTCCTCCTACAGAGTTGCCCTCCTTAGCTTATTCCAGATTTTCCCTAATTTAACAACAGTGGTCAGCTGCTTCTGTCCATTGACTGGGTGCAAATATCTGCGCCTGACTCTTTCAGCTGCTTGTTGGGTCTTTTAGAGAACAGTCACGCTAGGTCCCTTTTTGTGAGTGCCCCATACCCTCAGTAATAGTGTCAGGCCTTGGGACCTCCTCTTGAGCTGGATCCCACTTTGGGCCTGTCGCTGGACCTTCTTTTTCTTAGGCTGCTCTCCATTTCCAACCCTGTGATTATTTCATACAGGTACAATTATGGGTCTGAGATGTGACTGTAGGATGGCAAGCCCATCACTCACTTGATGCCCTGTCTTCCTGATGGAGGTGGACTCTACAATGTTAGGCATTTCATCTAAGGTCCTTCTTATAACCTGAGAGTCTCTCACCTCCCAGGTCTCTGGTGCATTATAGAGGGTTGTCCCAACCTCCTATCTCCCTAGGTTGCCTATTTCCATTCTTTCAGATGGCCCTCAGGGCTTCACTCCTTTTCCCCAACCCAATACTAGATCATACCAACCCTTTCCCTCTCAGGTCTCACCCTCCACTGCCACCCTTGTTGTTGCTTTTTTACCCATCCCAAGTAGGACTGAAGTATCCTCACTTGGACCCTTCAGCTTGTTGACCTTTTTGAGTTCTGAGGAACTCTGTACTTTGGGTATTCTGGACTTTTTTTTTTTTTTTTTTTTTTTTGCTAATATCCACTCATTAGTGAGTACATACTATAAATGTCCTTTAGGGTCTGAGTTACCTCAATCAGGGTGATATTTTCTAGTTCCATCAATTTGCCTGCAATGCTTAGGATGTCCTCATTCTTAATAGCTAAGTAGTATTCCATTCTGTAAAAGATCCACATTTTCTGTATCCATTCTCCTGTCTTGGGACATTTGGGTTGTTTCCAGCTTCTGGTTATCACAAACAAGGCTGCTATGAATATAGTGGAACATGTGCCCCTGTGCCATGGTGGGGCATCTTTTGGGTATATTGCTAAGAATGGTAATGCTGGACCGTCAAGTAGATATATTTCCAATTTTCTGAGGAACATCCAGATTGATTTCCAGAGGGCTTGTACCAGTTTTCCAATCTTAATATTCTAGGATTCATAGCCACTATGCCACCTCACCTTTAATCCCAGATGATCTTGAACTCATAGATCTTCTTATCTTAAACTTCTGGGATTTGTAGCCACTATACCTCAAGATCTCCATGCCAAGATTCAGATTGGAAACTTGTATCTCTCAGCCTCCAGATTAGGGCCACAGATGAGCCTTCTAATTCTGGATTGTAGTTCATTTCAGATATAGTCAAGTTGACAACCAGGAATAGCCACTACACCCAGCCTCCTTATAAACCAGTTCTGAAGACTTATGACCATGTTCAGCCACCACAATGGCCCTACATTTCAAGTATAAACTTTTAGAATGCCTTATTTTTGTTTTGCACAAGACAATTTTAAACAAGGAATGGTTTCATCTACTTCATTGTTTCTGAAGATTAATTTCATGGCATCTTGGACTCAAGCATTTCGATCAAACTTCCCAGTGGTCAAACAAACACCAGAGATACTTCAACCCTTGGTGGACAGTGAGGATGAGACATAAAAGGATCAATAGCAAGGTTCAAATCCCATAGGTATGTTTCATGTTCCTCTACTTAGGACTCACACAAATTCTGAAGTTTCTGAAACATCCAAAATAGATCCAAGACCTCAACAGCTTAATGTGAAATCCCAACAGCCTACGGATTAGCCATATTTGCTTGATCTTTCCCAACAACCTATGGAATGGCCGTAGATGCTTGATCTTTCCCAACAACCTATGGAATGGCCATAGATGCTTGATCTTTCCCAACAACCTATGGAATAGCCATAATGCTTAATCTTTCCCAACAGCGTAGAGAAGAGCTATAGATGCTTGATCTTTCCCAACAACCTATGGAATGGCCGTAGATGCTTAATCTTTCCACCAACTACTCTGCTTTCAGAGATTTAAATCACTGCTTTGTAATTATTTCATCCTCCTACCCTACTATTCAAGTCAATAACATGGTTTCCATATTCTACCAAGATTCCTACATGAACAATGTAAAGATGTTTACCCGTATACATGGTAAAAAAGACTGAAAAAGTTCAGGAGGTGGGTTCGACCCACGGGAAAAAACTACAGGAAACAATGGAATGCTGAAAGTAGGAGACATAGTCTTTTCCAGGGAAAAAAACACATGGATTGGTTATCCAATAGAAAAAAATGAGTATTGAAATACACATATACACAAACACACACACACACACACACACACACACACACACAC
>JADRCC010229083.1:0-14014 GCA_019843855.1 Hylomyscus alleni
TTTTTGGTTTTTTTCGAGACAGGGTTTCTCTGTATAGTCCTGGCTGTTCTGGAGCTCACTCTGTAGACCAGGCTGGCCTTGAACTCAGAAATCCGCCTGCCTCTGCCTCCCAAGTGCTGGGATTAAAGGCGTGTGCCACCACCGCCCGGCGACAGTATAATTCTTAAGCAACAGGCTTAAAGAGAAACTGAGCAAGAAAAAGAATAATTTTACAAATGACAACAACAGTTCTATGTAAAACTGTATTGTAAATTGTGTATTTTAAATTTGATTCTATCTACAAAAGATAGCACTTAATCTGAAATACAATGTATCAAACATATTTGAAAATTTTTGCAATTCTAAATGAATTTTAAATAATTTTATCCTGGAAATATTTTTTAATAAAAATAAATTGGGAAATTTTATAGCACTGAGATTTTGGTAGATAGATATAGATAGATATAGACATAGACATGGACGTGGACATGGACATGGATGTAGACATAGACACAGATGAAGGTGTAGACGTAGACATAGACGTAGAAGTAGAAGTAGACATAGACGTAGATGTAGATGTAGATATAGACATAGATGTAGACATAGATATAGATATAGATATGGATATATATATAACCTTGAGCTAGTAGGTAGAGGGTAAGAAATAAATATAATCAAAATATAAGTATCATAAAAAGAATATAGACTTTTTTCATGTGCAATATATTTTGATTATGGTTTCCTCACCCTCAACTCCTCTGAGATCTTCTCTACCCACTCTGCCATATGAAGCCACAACATATCTGTTTCTCCTTGGAAAAAAACATAGATATCTAAAGAATAATAGTATAAAATGAATCAAATAAAGAAAATAGACTAAATCAAAATAAATAACAGAAGGAAAAAGAACCAAGGAAATAGAACAAGAAACACATATAGATACAGAGATAAAGGCAAACAGAGATAAAGGCAAACATGAGGGACATCTGGGTTGTTTCCAGTTTCTGGCTATTATAAATAAGGCTACTATGAACATAGTGGAGCATGTATCCTTATTACATATTGGAACATCTTCTGGGTATATGCCCAGGAGTGGTATAGCTGGGTCTTCTGATAGTACTATGTCCAATTTCTGGAGGAACTGCCAAACTGATTTCCAGAGTGGTTGTACCAGCTTGCAATTCCACCAGCAATGAAGGAGTATTCTTTCTCCACAACCTCTCCAGCATCTGCTGTCACCTGAGTTTTTTATCCTAGCCATTCTGACTGCTATGAGGTGGAATCTCAGGGATGTTTTGATTTGCATTTCCCTGATGACTAAGGATGTTGAACATTTCTTTAGGTGCTTCTCCTCCATTTGGTATTTGACAGTTGAGAATTCTTTGTTTAGCTCTGTACCCCATTTTTTAATAGGGTTATTTGTTTCTCTGGAGTCTAACTTCTTGAGTTCTTTGTATATATTGGATATTAGCCCTCTATCAGATTTAGGATTGGTAAAGATCTTTTGGATGGACCTGAAGAATATCATCCTGAGTGAGGTAACCCAATCACAAAAGAACACACATGGTATGCGCTCTCTGATAAGTGGATATTAGCCTAGAAGATCCGAATACACAAAGTACAAACCACAAACCATAAGAAACTCAAGAAGAAGGAAGACCAAAGTGTTGATACTTCGCTCCTTCTTAAAAGGGGGAACAAAATACCCATTGAAGGAGTTATAGAGACTAGCTATGGAGCAGAGACTAAAGGAAGGACAATTCAGAGACTACTCCACCTGGGAATCCCTCCCATATTTATATCATCAAATCTAGACACTATTGTGGATGCCAGCAAGTGCTGGATGACAGGAGCCTGATATAGTTGTCTCCTGAGAGACTCTGACAGTACCTGACTAATACAGAAGTATAGGCTCACAGCCATCCATTGGACTGAGTACAGGATCCCCAATGAAAGAGCTAGAGAAAGGACACAAGGAGCTGAAGGGTTTACAGTCCCTTAGGACGAACAACAATATGAACTAACTAGTACCCTCAGAGCTCCCAGGGACTAAAACTCCAACCAAAGACGCATCGGGGAACTCATTGCTACAACAGCATGTGTATAGCAGAAGATGGCCAGAGTCGGTCATCAATGGGAGGAGAGGAACTTGGCCCTGTGAAAGTTCTATGCCCTAGTATAGGGGAATGCCAGGATCAGTAAGTAGGAGGGGGTGGGATGGTGAGTGTGGGGGGGGTGAACAGGGGATTGTTTTAGATTTTGTTTTTTATTTTATTTTATTTTATTTTTTATAGGGGACCCTGGAAAAGGAGATATTGTAAATAAAGAAAACATCTAATAAAAAAAGATGAAAAAATACATAGGTAAAGGATGTGTAAAGTTAAAAGAATGACTTTAAATCTCTAAAGAAATTGGACACTCCCCTCCAGTCTTTAGCAGGCTGAATCAGACCTTGTTTTTGCCAGTCTGCTAGCCCTTCTAGGGTGGAGTCTTACAACTAGGTAAATTCTATTGTCCTGCCATATCTGCAACTTCCTGCAAGAAGAGCCACTACCTGTTAAGCAACTGAGCTTGTCTTCTTGATGAGATCCTGGCAAAGTGGGGGATGGGTTCCCTCCTTTAAATTCAGACTTAATAATTAAATATGAAGCCTTGATCAGAGAAACTTTGTCTTGGCTCGTTATTTCTCTTACTATCCTTCCCATTCATGCCCGACTTGCCTTTCATTAACCCACTTCTCCGTGACTGCTGGCAGCTACAAGAAATATTCAACATCCTTAGTCATCAGGGAAATGCAAAATAAAAAGGACCCTGAGGTTCTACTTCACACAAGTCAGAATGGCCAAGATCAAAATGCAAGTGGCAGCAGATGCTGGTGAGGATGTAGAGAAAGAGGAACACTCCTCTGTTGCAAGTGGGATTGCAAGGTGGTACAAACACTCTGGGAATCAGTCGGGTGGTTGCTCAGGAAATTATAAACAGTACTACCTAAGGATCCAGCTATACCACTCCTGGGAATATAACCAAAAGATGGCCCAATATATAACAAGGACACATGCTCCACTATGTTCATAGCAGCTCTATTTATAATCGTCAGAAGCTGGGAAAAATCCAGATTCCCTTAACAGAGGAATGGATATAGAAAATGTAGTACATTTGCACAATGGAGTACTACTCGGCTATTAAAACAATGACTTCATGAAATTTGCAAGCAAATGGATGGAGCTAAAAATATCATCCTGAGTGAAGTAATCCAGTCACAAAAGAAAACACATAGTATGTACTCACTGATAAGTAGATATTAGATATTAGCCCAAAAGTTCAGAATAACCCATGACTACAGACCATATGAAACTCAAGAAGAAGGAGGACCAAAGTGTGGATACTTCAGTCCTACTTAGAAACAGGAACAAAATAGTCATGGGAGGTAGAGGAAGGGAGAGACTTGAAAGGGCAAAAGGATGGGGAGGGAAAAGAGGGGACAAGATCAGGTGTGGGTGGAGACAGGGGAGATGTACAGAGGGTCAGGAAATTGTTCAGAGGTGTATAGCAGTGGGTGATGGGGGAACTGTGGGTAGACACTAGAAAGCCCCAGATACTAGGAAAGGAGGAGGCTCCCAGGACACAACTGGGATGAAATTAGCTGAAATACCCAACAAAGAGGGGAGAGAACTTGTAGAAACCAGATCCAGAAGTTAGGTAGGGCCCCTGCTTGACAGATGGAGCCACTCACCCATCTCAAAAATATTAACCCAGAATTGCTCCTGTCTAAAGGAAATTCAGGGGTGAAGAGTCAAGCAGAGATTGAAGGAAAGGCTATCTAGAGACTGCCCCACCTGGAGATCCATCTCATATGCAGAAACCAAACCCAGACACTATTGCTGATGCCAAGAAGTGCTTGCTGACAGGAGCCTGAGATAGTTGTCTCCTGAGAGGCTCTGCCAAAGCCTGACCAAAATAGATGAAGATGATTGCAGCCAAACATCAGACTGAGCACAGGAACCACAATGTTGTTAGAGGAAGGACTGAAGGAACTGAAAGGCTTTGCAATTCCATAGGAAGAAAAACAATATCAACCAAGAAGTCCCCCACCCCCCAAAAAAAACCAAAGCTCTCAGGGACTAAACCACCAACCAAAAGATACACATAGAGGAACCCATGACTCCAGCTGCATATGTAGCAGAGGATTGCCTTATCTGGTATCAATGTGAGGGGGAGACCCTTGGTCCTGTGAAGGCTCAATGCCCCAGCATAGGGGAAATGCTAGGGTGCTAAGGAGGGAGTGGGTGGGTGGCAGAGCACTCCCATAAGATGGTATAGGGAGTTTGTAAAGCAGAAACTGGGAAGGGGGATAACATTTGAAATGTAAATAAATAATAACCAATAAAAAAAAACTCTTTGAGTCAAAGAACCTTCAACGGTTTCATTGAATTTGTTTTGTGTTGACAATCTTCTACTGAGCATGAGGCTTGCCCATAAAAGTGATTTGTATCCTCATTTAAACCTCCTAAGAGAGAACTAAATTTTCATTTGCACATTGTTATCAACTGGAAATTGCTTCTGGGTTAGGTTTGGGGCTTGTGTTCACTTTTCTTCTTAGCTCTGGGATCTAGTGTAGGTAGACCCATGCCTGCTGCCCCAGTGTCTGTGAGTTCAACTGTGCATTTTTTTCTCCTGTGTTTAGAACATCCTTTTTCCTTGATATCCTGTATGATAGTTGGGTTTACCATTCTCCTTTGGCAACATGCATAACACCTTCTAATACACTAGTTGATGGGGGTGAAGTCCCTTGGTAGGTACCAGCTTGACTTCATGTTCAATGAGTTTTATAGGTGTAAATCAATATGCCTTACTATCAGTTTGTAAGAGAACAACCAATAAACTGAGTTGTTTGGGTGTTTGCATGACTCCTCTGTCAAAAAGAGATGTAATCCATTCCTGGAATGGGAAGCTTCTTTGGCAACAAAAGATATCTAGTTGAGACTCCATCTCTTATGCTATTTATCAATTTCATTTAGTTTACCATCACATGCATATATTTTTGGAATATATATTAGGTCTTCTTTGTATTAGCTCTTCATATGAACCCTCAAAGATTTTATATTAGTTTATATTTCTATGCCTTGAGAGAAAACAGTGTTAGTAAAGTTTTAATATTGATTCATTAATATTTAACATTGAGTTACTAATAACTCATATGTAATAAGGAAAATATATTTAATACAAGGGAGATAAAATACTAAACATATTTACTCAGAGCTACTTAGAATTCTCATACATAGCATAATTAACAATGAATTTATAGTTCATTTCATATTTCTTTTATGTATATTAACTGAAGGGAGTTTATAATGTTACTATGAAATAACTGGTTATAAACGAAGACACTGGAGCTGACGGTGTTAAGATTTAAATTGACTGTCTATCATCTTAAGCTGTCCTGACTCCAAGGTAGAAACATAAGACATCAACATTAACATCCTGAGAGGTTTCTACAGGAGATGTAAATTATTAGGGATGAGGAAAACAATAAGAACAATGCCAAAACTAGTGTAATATGGGCCAGGGAATTATCCACTGCTGGTTTTCATTAGTTTGATTATGAAAGTTCTCTTCAACTTAAGTCTTTGATAGTCTCCAAATCAGTAGTTTTTTAGTAGGGAGAAAAAGTAACATTTATTGACTGCCACTCAATCTTTTAAAAGCTTTTAGACCTGTTTTACTGGCTGATTGAATGAATGATATAACCCCCTTTCAGATGTGAAACAAGAGCTTCAATTTAGCATTCAACTTGCTCAAAATGCACCCACAGTCAGAGGTGAGAACTAGAATCCTTGACCTTATGTTATTAGTTTTTATTTCACCATTCTGAAGTAGGGAACTTCCATTTTCCTGTTAGAATTATACTCTATTAGAATTTTCACCTCAAAACTATCCTTTGGTTATATTTTTCCCTTACTGAAAGGCAAGGAAAAGAAAGAGATAGGGTATAAAGGAAAAGAAGGGTGAGTTCAGAATAGTGAGAAAGTAACAGAGGGCAACAGGGATGTACAAATCACAGCAGTAAGCTTCTGTGCTGGCTAGGAGCTCAGTCGAGGGAAACAGAAAGCTCTTCCTGAAAATTCCCTGTTCACAAGAATTTCCATTATTTTAGAACAACGTATCCCAACCTGCGATTCATGACCCCTTTGAGAGTTGGATGACCCTTTACAAGGGTCCCCTTCGATCTCAAAAAACACGGATATTGTGTTATGATTCATAATAGTATCACATTTACAGTTAGGACGCAGCAAAAAAATTAATGTCATGGTTGGGCATCACCACAACATGAGACTGTATGGAAGGAGTGCAGCATTAGGAAGGTTGAGAACCACTGTTCTAGAAGAATCTCGGTGATTTGAGATGACTACCATAAGAAACCAGTACAAGGTAAACAAGCAAGAGGCACATGTGTACGTTATGAAACCTTTGTATGTTTAGTTCTATTTGCATAAAAACGGAATAACTAGAAAGGTGTAATGTAGGGTGAGGGGACAACCTGACCTGTGGGAAAACATCTAAGAATGATGGTCTATACAAAGTACCGATACAACAACCAGATCTGTCGGACAGAGGAATAGACGGGAAGTGGGAACACAAGGATATAAGGCTCAAGAAAGAGCAGGAGACAAGATCATAGAGTACAGAAGGACAAAGATAAGAGACATGAAGTTAATTCTAACTGAAACAGACATCCGCTAAGCAACTTCAAAGAGAAAATTAGTTCAAGGTGAGGGTTGTGACTATTTTGTGCCATTTGCTATTTACACCCATGTGTGGCAGAAATGAATTCCTGCAGCTGCCTGCAGCCACACGAACGGGTCTTTTGGAATGGGAATCAGAGCCTGAAAAAATTAAGGGAACCAGAATGCGGGAAGGGGTTTAAAAAATGAGATGGGGCATGGTTACTTTCAGTCTGCCATCATTATTGAACTCTCTTTGTTACAAGCAGGTAGGTAGAGAGAAAACCCCTCCCGCAGTCTGTCAGCAACCCATAACCCAATCAGCAGCTTCATCTTCAGTCTCTGGAGGCGGGACTTCCGGCACAACAGGAACTTGGAGAGAGGCATGGCTATTTGTGGTAAGGCAGGGTCTGACAGAACCAGCTCTCAGCTGGAGGAGAGTCACAAATTCCAATGTAAGGAATCTTGTTTGTTTGTTCACTTAAGTGGAAAAATGCTTAATGAAATATCCCTGTCTCTATAAATATACTATAGATATTTAGCATAGAAGTAAGATGTGTTCAGTTGCTCTTCTATTTGTTATTGGTGGTGGTGGTAATGGTGGTGGTGATGGTATTTTAAAACACACCTCAAACACATTGTATCTTCAACATTTAACAAGTGAAGGAAAATGTGAATTATGAATTATGCTTGGAAAGTTTTTTTCTTATTTACAAACTACAATAAATTCATGCCACTAGAGAGCCTATCATTTTTAGTTACTTTGTTTTTAAATATCTGATTCTTATGGTTTAATTAATAAACTGTAAGACTGGAGAAATTAGAAAAAAAGATAAAAATCATACACTCTTGAGGACTTTGCTAAATCCTTCCAGCTTTCTAAACATACTTTAATTTCTTTCTATTTTACTCAGCATGAAAAGAAATTTGCAGAACAAAAACTAAACTGTAGACTATCTTCTGTATAGAAGATACTCTCTAGAGTATCCCTGAATCTGTTCCAAAAATTAAACATTTCAGAAGTAAACCAGAGTTTCTTTCAAATATTTTTTTTTCTGCAGAGGTTTTACCTGAAGGAGTTCTTAAATATGGTAACACAACCTCATTTCATTTTATGCTAGCAGACATTAACTACCTATTCAAGGCCATGAATCTTCACTACAAAAAGAAGAAGAAGAAGGAGAAGAAGAAGGAGAAGAAGAAGAAGAAGAAGAAGAAGAAGAAGAAGAAGAAGAAGAAGACATTTTCATTGGTCTTTATTACTGATTTATTCATTAGATCAATGAATTTAACATTTGGTTACAAAACTGTAGCAAGCAGAAGAAATGCCCCCTTTCATAACAAACAACTAATTTCCAGTTTTTAATGCTGCTATGCAGATATTGGCAAGCTCTCCAATATGGTGCTCTGGAAAGAACAAAGGAGAGTGGGAACACATACATATTCAGAGGATCTCAGCTATCTTCTCATTGATACTGCTTCCATATTACCCCATCACTTAGCAACTTAATGCCATGGTTGTATTTGCTTTTACATTACTCACAAGCCCTTCTGGAATTTGTCACTAATTTACTAGGAGGATCACATAATGGAATTATTTAATGCTTTTTCATGAATATCCATGATCTGATGCTGTTTTCTATAATGTCTGCACATGGCCTCTGTAAGAGGCCTGGGCTTCTTCACAGAACAGTGGCTGAGTTTCAAGTGTAATCATCAAACAGAAAGGATGTCTCCATTTAAAAATGTAACTACAAAACCTAATAGCATTAATTCTATCACTGTGGATCTTCGTATTCTGTAGTAAGAGAACAGAGGTCCCTGATATCTTTTATGTGAGGAATGTCAATGTCATCTTCTGAGAAGAACATACCGGATAAGATATAGTGGTGGTAGCATCTTAGAAAATTAAGTCTGGCTTGTTTCTCAGGTTTCTGATTCCCTCTGTGTTTTTCTTCTATTCTCTACAAAATAGAAATATTAACTACTTGCTTTACTTCATTCTATGGTTACAAAGTTTATTAACAGGTTATATAACATTTTGAAACTGCTTATTGAAAAGCATCAGCTTATGATTTGGGAAAACAATGTATTTAGAAGTAGAATAATAGCCAGGCATAAGTATATGTGTCTTCATTTGTATCGGTCTCTGATATTTAGTTGCACTTAGGCAAGTTAATAATTTATTATATACCTGTATGCCATGATACTCCAACCTATTTTATCACTCCTCAAGAATGAAGGCATAAAGACAGTAGCAACAGTATGAGTCACTTTCAGCTTTAAAAATATACTGCATTTGTATGTGCATGTGAATATTACATGTACACATGCCATAGGCACATGTAGAGGTTCAGAAGGCAACATGTAGAAGTCAGTTCTTTTTTAGCATGGGAATCCCAGGAATCAAGGTCAGGCTGTCAACCATGACCACAAGTGTCCTTACCCACTAACCTACCTCATTGGCCCACTGTCAGCTTTTAGAATTTCCTATTCTAGAATGCCCAAGGCACATGGGTGTCTCTATTCATCATCTTAGGCATACAATCACCTTGAATTCTAGGAATAAAACATAACAGGTACATCACCACACAATGAATTTAGATATGGGTAGGACAATCATCTTATGAGAATCAGACTGCTCCCATCAATGTGACGATGGTTATAGCATTTACTACCACAGAGAGCTAGGACCTAATCAACTGACACATTTACTAACTGCCCAGCTATGCATAATTATTGCCTTAGAAAACATTTTAATGTTGGGCAATATTCACAGAGTAGGGAAGGTGAAACTATTCATTTTTTGACAGTATAGTGCAGCCCTTTACAGAAATGCTAGAAATTCATTCTCATGTTTTCAGAAATATAATGAAATCCATTTTTTATAAAACAATTCATTGAAACTGTATTTGAAAATAGTGTTTATATTCATAAGCAAAATTGGTCTGAAGTTCTCCTTCATTGTTGGTCTTTGTGAGATTTAGGTATCAGAATAACAGTGGTTTCATAGAATTAATTAGGTAGTATCCCTTCTGCTTCTATTTTGTGGAGTAGTTTGAGGAGTATTGGAATTAGCTCTTCTTTGAAGGTCTGGTAGAATTCTGCACTAAAATCATCTGGCCCTGGTCTTTTTTGTATTGGGAGAATTTTAATGATTGCTTCTATTTACTTAAGTAATATGGGACTTTTTAGACACTATACCTTATCTTGATGTAACTTTGGTACATGATATCTGTCTAGAGTACAATCCATTTCATCTAGATTTTCCAATTTTGTTGAGTACAGAATTTTGTAGAAAAATCTGATGACTTTTTTGAATTTCCGGTTTCTGCTATTCTGTCTTCCATTTCATTTCTGACTACATTAATTTGGATACTGCCTCTGTGCCCTTTAGGTTTTTTTGGCTAAGATTTATCTATCTTGATAATTTTCTCAAAGAACCAGCTCTTAGTTTTCTTGATTCTTTGTATCTTTCTTTCTTTTTTTCTAATTGGTGGGTTTCAGCCCAGAGTTTGCACTACTGGGCATATACTCAAGAGTTGTTCTACCATATCACAAGGACACATGCTCCACTATGTTCATAGCAGCCTTATTTGTAATAGCTAGAAGCTGAAAACAACCCAGATGTCCCTCAACTGAAGAATGGATATAGAAATTGTAGTTCATTTGTAGTTCATTGTAGTACACAAAGGAATACTACTTAGCTACTAAAAATGAGGACATCTGTAATTTTGAAGACAAATGGATGGAACTAGAAAATATCATACTGAGTGAGGTAACTCAGACCCCAAAAATATATATTTTGTAAGTACTCACTGATAAGTGGATATTAACCAAAAAGATTAAATACCCATGATACAACTCACAGACCATATGAAGCTTAACAAGAAAGAAGGCCCAAGTGTAGTTACTTCAATTCCACATAGAAGTGGGAGCAAAACAATCATGAGAGGCAAAGGGAGGGAGGGACCTGGGTTTGAGAGGGGAGGGAGAGGAAAAATGGGGCAGGATAAAGTATTGGGGGAGACAGGAGAGAAGTCCAGAGGGTTAGGAGAAAGAATATAAATATGCAGCAGTATGCAGTGGAAACAGGGGGAATGTCTAGTAATTGCAGACACCAGGGATGTGAGAGGTTTCTAGGACCCAATGTGTATGATCTTAGCTGAAATCCCCAACAGTTGGGCCTAAAGACACCACCTCCAGTAGATAGACATGGCCCCCATTCTAGGCATGGGGTCACCTACCCATCTTCAAAATTCTTGACTGGGAATTGTTCCTGTCTAGACAAAGTGTAGGGACACAAATGGACCAGAGATTGAAGGAAAGACCATCCAGAGACTGACCCAACTTGGAGTCCATCCCGTGTGTAGACACCAAACCCAGACACTATTACTGGCACCATGTTGTGTTTCCAGACAGGGGCCTAGCATGGCTGTTCTCTGAGAGGATCTACTATCAACTGGCTGACACAGATGCAGATACTTACAGCCAAGCAATGGACTGAGGTCTGGGACCCCTATGGAAGAGGTGAGGGAAGGACAGAAGGAGGTGAAGGAGATTGCAACCCCATAGGTAAAACAAAAGTATCAACTAACCCAGACTCCTGGGAGTTCCCAGAGGTTAAGCCACCAATCAAAGAGTACGCATGTAGCAGAGGACTGCCCTGTCTGGTATCAGAAGGAGAGGATGAGCTTAATTCTATAGAAACTTGATGCCCCAGGGAAGGGGAATGCTGGCCAGGTGAGGTGAAAGTGTGTGGGTGGGGTAGAGGAGCACCATCTCAGAGGCAAAGCAGACGGAGGATAGGGTAAAGATTTCATGGAGGGGGGCTGAGAAAAGGGAGTAACACTTGGAATATAAATAAATAAATTTTTTTAAAAAAAATAGAGCTTATAAGACACTGGATAACATACAGTAGATATTAAGATAAAATTTAGAACTTAGATTTTCAAGACAACATAACACTTAAATTCAGTTTCTTTCAGTTATTAACATGTGATCTTGGTCATTTTATTAAACTTCTAAAGTCTCAGATATTTTTATTTTAGTTTTAAAATTAAGATATTACCAGTTCTACATATTTATATATGAATTCTATTAATATTTATGTATGTGTATATATTGGTTATACATACTAATGTTTTTAATAAATAATTATTACTTTAAATGAATTACAAATATAAATTATTTTAACTTTTACTTGAACAGGGCATGGGTAAACAACATAGGATACCACACAAAATGGTTGCTTTTATATAATTCTCTTCAGATTTAAAACACTGGCCTCTTGCAGCAACCTCTGTAAAAAAATTGTAGTTGATCAGAAAACTCTGCTCAAGTCATGTACATGATGAATGTACATTCTATTTTCCAGCATATTTCTCCATTTCCAAAGTTATTAAGTGCCCTTCCTTATGATTCATGAAAATGCAGTTTATGATTCTAAGAAATAAGAAATTCTACAGCATAAAATTAGAATGAGACCTATCATCTGGAAAAGACTGTCACTTTGAGAGACAATACTTTCATTACTGGTCACCTGAAACTGACAACATTAGATGGGCAATATCATCAGCAAAACATTGGGAAGAGTACTAGAACATTCTTGAGGAAATCATTCCAGAGAAAGTGTGGAATAAATACTCATTTCATGTAGTATTTTATCTGCAAATTGTAGCTTTATTTACTCAAGAACCGAGATACAATAAAAGCAGTCCTTCTCTATATTAAGCAAGGCTCTTTAGACAGTAGGTTGTATCTACATAAAACCAACTGAATAGTCAAAAAATAACCATTTAGGTTCTACAGGTTGGGAAACTTGTAACTTCTCAACTTAGAAGGCTGGATGGCTCAGAAGCCTCGGTTTGGTGCTGAACTATGAAATACTCCGGAAGTCTCAGTGATATCTAGTCTACATTGAAGGGCTAAAGAAAATCAAGTGTAATGCTGGTGGGGGATGGCAAGAGCAGAATCTTATCATAATTGTCATTGTCGTCATCATCATCCATAGTAGCAACAGCAACCAAGTAGATGCTGTTAGAAGCAAGGAAAAAAACAAAACAAAACACAAAACCATACAAACACAAATACAAACAAAACTAGCGCTTTTGTGTCCAATGTATGGATACTTAGGAGACATGTTGGAAGGTGTTACTTACTCCAAGAAAGAAAATTCCCACTCAGTTATTCTAGAAAGACTCCCACAAAAATCCCCAGAAATGTGCCTCTTACTTGATTCCAGATCCAGTTACACTTATACTCATGATTAATCATCACATTCTAATTTAGACATTAACAAACAATATTTTGTTTGAAGCATGTGATGATCTTGAGAATATACTATTAAAGAGGGTCAGAAAACAATGTGTCAGTACAGAGTGTGAGCATGATCAAGGGCAGAAGGTATGGATATGATTACCTAGCAAATATTTAATAACAAAGTAGTGGATACATTCACTGTACAACTTTTATGCTTTCTTTCTAAAACCAGCCAGAGACTATATGAGCAAAGTCCTAAAGCAATGGTGATGTTGAGTTTATGTCACAATGAGAGAGGTAAAAACATTATTAGAGAGTGTTGTGGACTGAATTCTATTTACCCCTTTAAAAACTGCTTACACCTTGATAGAACATCTTTTTTGACATTTTTCTTGTGGTGATTGTAATATAACTACAATTTCATCCTGTCTCTTTATTTCTCACCAATCATTCCCACACAAACCCTTCTTGCCCTCTTTCAAATTCATGACCTCTTTATTTCTTTAACTGTTGTTATAGGCATATATGTATAACTATCTTGTGTGCTTGTCCCTGGGGAAGATGACATTTTTTCCCGGCTCAGAATATTCCTTAGTTGTTTGTGGATTTTTGTATAGAATTGACAAATCCTAGGCTTTCCCTGACTACTTTGACTTGTCTATCATTGTCCTTGTTCAGAACAATATTTAGTCAATCATATTGAAAATTCAGGGAACAGTTTATATGAAACTTCTAAGTTGAACTTTCAGGCAATATAGCATATCCTTATAAAAGGAAAATTGGATACATAAATGACTAGCACAAAAAAAGAACAATATAAAGACAGATCTGGTTTTCTTTCTACAAGCCAAGAGAGATGACCTTAGAAAACTTAAACTTACCTACCACATGAATTTAGATTTTTTTAAATATATTCCAATGAAATAGAGTTATAAAAACAAATTCCTATCTCTTGTCTGCGGTATCTTGTGAAGCACATGTGCATGTACATATGCATGCATGGTATCTGTGTGTGTGTGTGTGTGTGTGTGTGTGTGTGTGTGTGTGTGTGT
>JADRCC010229099.1:0-11501 GCA_019843855.1 Hylomyscus alleni
ACACACACACACACACACACACACACACACACACACATGCACATTTACTATCATAAAACATACATATGTGTACATTCAACAACACATGTGCACATGCACCAACACAAACACACACACAGACACATACACACATACACATAGATACACTCATGTGCCCATGTGGCAACCAACATACATGTATATTCACCAAAACACACATATACATTCACCAGCACACAAGTGCATACATGTGCCCATATACCAACACACACATATGCACACAGATGTGCACATACATAAATACACACACATATATAGTAAT
The DNA here is from genome assembly GCA_019843855.1 of Hylomyscus alleni. NCBI lineage: Eukaryota > Metazoa > Chordata > Mammalia > Rodentia > Muridae > Hylomyscus > Hylomyscus alleni. The sequence continues at coordinate 302 of JADRCC010229099.1, forward strand.
GAACACATACATATATGTATACACACACACACACAAAGTCTACATAAATTTAAAGAAATGTGAATAGTGAAATAATGTAAATATATCTTCCCCTGATGCCATGGCATAGCTTTGCTTGCTTCTTCTTCTTTTTTTTTTTTTTTTTATGTAGTTGGTATTTATTTTGTTTTATTTTTAGTTTTTGGGTGTTTTTTTAATTTTTTTCCTTTTTGTTGTTGTTGTTACAGTTCTCAATTTAATGTAATTTTTGGTAAGGAATAAATATATACTTATTACTTTTTCTTTTTTTACAGTTCAGTCCTTACCCACTTCCTGGTCTCCCCTCCCACATCCATCTCATTCCTCATCCAGTTCCTTCTCCCCGCTGTCTCCAAGAGGATGTCCACCTCTATCCCCTGTCAGGCCTACTCACTCCCTGGCCCCTCAATTAGCTCAAGGGTTAGGAAACTCTTCTCACACTGAGGCTAGGTCAGGCAGTCCTCTGCTGTATATGTGTCAGAGGCCTTAGACCAACTCATGTATGCTGCCTGGTTGGTGGCTTAGTGTCTGAGCGACTTCAGGGGCCAGGTCATTTGTCTTCCTGTGGAGACAGAGACCTCTATGAAAGATTTAGGGGAAGGATTGAAGGAGCTGAAGAGAATTGCAACACCTTAGGAAGTCTTAACTAACTCTGACTCCTCAGAGCTCCCAGAGACTAAGCTACCAACCGAAAAGCATTCATGTGGTGGATCAGGGACCCCTGCACATATGTAGCAGAGCACTGACTTGTAAGGCTTTGACAGAAGAGGATGTACCTAATCCTGTAAAAACCTGATGTTCCAGGGAAGGAGAATGCTGGAGTGGGTTAGGTGGAGGGTTGCTTACAAGCAAAGGGGAGTGGGTATGGTGTGAAGAACCCAGGAGGGGGGACCTGGAAGGGAGACAACATTTTGATTGTAAATAAATAAAATAGTTTAATAACTAAAAACATGTCAGTGCTAAATTGCATGTATGAGTTTAGTGTTCAAAGAATGATCTATCTTAATTGTGGTACATCTACATAATGGAGTACTACCCAGCTATTAAAAACAATGAATCTATGAAATTCTTAGGGAAATGGATGGATCTGAAGAATATCATCCTGAGTGAGGTAACCCAATCACAAAAGAACACACATGGTATGCACTAATAAGTGGTTATTAGCCCAGAAGTTCGGAATACACGAAGTACAATCCACAAACCACAAGAAACTCAAGAAGAAAGAAGACCAAAATGTGGATACTTCATTCCTTGTTAGAAGGGGGAACAAAATAACCATGGAAGGAGCTGCAGAGACTAACTATGGAGCAGAGACTAAAGGAAGGACAAGCCAGCCGTATATAGCTGTTTCCTGAGAGGCTCTGACAGTCCCCTACTAATAGAGAAGTAGAGGCTCACAACCATCCATTGAACTGAGTACAGGGTCCCCAATGAAGGAGTTAGAGAAAGGACCAAAGGAGCTGAAGGGTTTGCAGTCCCTTAGGATGAACAACAATATGAACTAACTAGTATCCTCAGAGCTCCCAGGTACTAAACCACCAATCAAAGAGTACACGTGGTGGGACTGATTGCTCCGGCAGCATGTGTATAGTAGAGGATGGCCAAGTCGGTCATCAATGGGAGGAGAGGCCTTTGGCCCTGTGAAAGTTCTGTGTCCCAGTGTAGGGGAATGACAGGGCCAGTAAGCAGGAGAGACAGTGGTGGCGAGCAGGGGGAGGGAGGAGGGAACAGGGGTTTGTTCTTGTATTTTGTTTTGTTTTGTTTTGTTTTGGAGGGGAAAGTGGGAAAGGAGAAATCACATGACATGTAAATAAAGAAAATATCTAATAAAAAATACAAAAAAAAATAGAATGCTCTATCTTGATCCAGTATTTTGGGAGACATTATTGTACTAGGAGACTACCTTAATTTTTATAGACAAATGGCTATTAGAAAAAAAGGAGATGATATGTAGATTAGTGGTATGTTTGCTAAAGAAGACAATATTTGAATCACCTTATATTGAATTATTTAACTAGTGTAAAAATAGAGAAAGGAGAAGAAATAGATTAGGCACTTGGGACTTAAGAATTTGATAAATATTATCTTGTATAATTCTTCGATATTCCTTAAATTTATATTGTACTGTGCAAATTAATGTAGATAAGAATAGCATTAGCACAAATCTTGCTAGATTAAACATTTCTGAGCACGAAGAATCTTATGTACTTGACTAGGAGAATGCAAATCACATCAAAGTTCCTAAACGTAGATGAAGTGTGATAATTTATGCATACATCAGCCTTGGTAAGAAAACTGAATAAAGAAACTGAATAAAGAATATCAGAACAATGGGCTTCTAGAAGGATCATGATCATGGAATAGTAATTTGGATGGAGGCTTTTGACAGGATATCAAAACAATATATTTCTAACAAAACAGTTTTGACAAGGCCAAACTAACATATAGCAGAAAAGAATAATGCCCAAGGATGATAATACAGTGGTGTTTACAAAGTAGTTTGACATTCTAGGAAATGTCTATTCACTTAAGATGTACTATTAATGAACAAAGATCTGATTTTTCTAGAATTGACATTATAGAAAATATGGGTATTTACAAAGTATCCCAATAGATAAGTACCTTTGAAACATATGAAAGGATGACATATGAGTTCAGAGATATAAAATGCTGGTGCATAGTCCAGAGACAGATGTAAGGATAACCCTGGGTTATAGGATAGATACCATCAAAGTTGGAAATGTGTACAGAACAATGTAAGAATTTGTTTGGAAGTAAAGAAAATAATGTCAGGTTAACTACTCCCATGGGATTTGATCAAAAACCATTTTTCAATACAGAAACATATGCAGAAGCAGTTTAAAGCTATCAGAAAGTTGGAACTGGAGCAAAGAAAAAAGATACAGATCTTTGGTGTCCATGTTATATAAAGTGGTATACATAGGCCTTTGAATTAAGGTACAAGAGGATCTGACCTAAATTTTGGCAGAAGAGTTTTAGCTACTGGATTGGATATAGATGTTAGAAGGATAAGAATAGAATCAGAATGAGCAGGTTGAAGGCTACTCTTGGTATATCATCTCTCTTCAAATACTTATAGACAATGAAATGTCCCTCTCTAGGTACACTCTGCCAGAAGAGACATGCTTTAGCAAACATCTCCAGCACTCATTTCCATTACAAATCCTAATGGACCACTCCCCACCTGGAGCTCTGCTAAATAATAAAGATATGTTCAATTGTCTGGAACTGCTCATAGTTTTTCATAATGTGCTTTGTTGCAGGATCTCTACTACACTCTCTCTCCTGACTTCTTTATTGGCTGTTTCAGATTTTCTCTTCATACATGCAAAACCTTTTTTCTTTTTCATAATCTTACATCAATTTTATTTATTTATTATTTATTTATTTATTGCTCTTTCTACATATGTATGTACACACACACACACACACACACATATATATATATATGTGTATATATATATATATATATATATACACATATATATATATATGTCATTCACTTTACAGTCTGATTGTAGCCCCCTTTGTACTTCTCCTCCCAGTCCAAACCTCACATTCCCTCAACCATTACTCTATCCCCTTATCCTCAGAAAAGGGGAGGGCTCCCCATGGGTACCAATCCATACTGGTACTTCAAGATACAGCTGGAGTAGGTGCATCCTCTTCCACTGACAAATGTCCAAATAGGACATAATGAAAGTAACTCAACTGTTGTGTGTCAGCATAGTGTCCAGAATGTAGCTAAAAAGATCAGTTCAACCCATGACATTATTAATGACACTCTGCTATGCTTGCAGACAGGAGCCTAGAATAACTGATTTCAGAGAGCCTTCATTGACCAAGCCTTCTCGGTAAGTCAGCAGGGTCACTAGTGAGAGAGTAAGGATTAAAGAAAGAAATACAATTAGAAAACACTACAGTATGACTCTAATGAGTCCTAAATTGAGTTTACTTTTTCCCAAAAGACCTTTTCCAAAAGTTTTCTGCTTTTATACGATTCTAAGTACATGCAAAGAATAGGCTCAGTTCTATGTCAAGGAACAAACAAAACATAAACAAAATAGTCAAGGAACAAACAATAAGCAAAATCCCATGGTCATTGTGTCTAGGAATTTACCCATATGATCAAGACACAAGAAATACATTCATCAACTGTATTTATCTTGAGCCTACTTCCTTGTCCTAGCCCAATGTAAATATTCTTGCCAATATCCTTGAAGCAGCATCAAGAGTTCCCCATATTTCATCTAGTAGCTGATGGAAACAAATACAGAGACCCACAGCCAAACAATAGATGGAGTTCATCAGTGAAAAATGATCATTCTACTCAATGTCTAATGCTTTCTTTCTTCATCAGATACTCCTTTGTTTTTCACAGGCTCCTTTGCTATTTCTTTGTTACAATCTCAAGCTACTAACCCTGCCATGCCCAATAAATTTTTTCTTCTTTAGACTATAAGTCATACCTCGGTGTACTGGACACTTTTATATCAACTTGACATGAGATAGAGTCATCAGAGAGGAGGGAGCCTCAATTGAGAAAACATCTTCATATGATCAGGATTTAGGCAAGCCTGTAGGATATTTTCTTAATTTGGGATTAATAGGGAAGTGTCCAACCCATTATCAATGGTGCTATCCCTAGGTTGGTGGTCCTGAGTTCTATAGGAACGCAGGCTAAGCAAATCCCAAGGAGTAAGCCAGTAAGCAGTACTCTTCCATGGCTTCTGTATCATCTCCTGCCTCCAGGTTCCTGTCCTGACTCCCTTCCATCATGAACACTAATGTAGAATTATAAGTCAAATTAACCCTTTTATTTCCAAGTTTCATTGGTCATGTTTTTTTCATTAAGCAATAGTAACCCTGACTTGGACACTATCTACGTTCTTATATAATTTTAATACAGGATATGTACTAATAAGTTTCTCAAGTATAACCACTGAATGTCCAACTTTAGATTCTATTGAAGCTATTCTTTCTATAAGATATTTTGAAATAGCTGTCTCAGAGGTGTTTCTGTTTAGATTAACATTCATTTCTACCCTCTTCGTATTTTTTTAAGATTTATTTATTTATTTGTTTGTTTATTTATTTATTTATTTATTTATTTATCTATCTATCTATTTATTTATTTTATGTGAGTACACTGTCACTTTCTTCAGACACACCAGAAGAGGACATCAGATCCCGTTACAGATGGTTGTGAGCCACCATGTGGTTGCTGGGAATTGAACTCAGGATCTCTGGAAGAGCAGTCAGTGCTCTTAACCTGTGAGCCATCTCTCCAGCCCTACCCTCTTAATTTTTAACAATTCAGTGAGACTAGTTTTAAAAATTTTAATAAGAATATTCAAATTCGATATCTGGGATTCTAAGCTGATCTACTATAGACAGAAACTGGTAGCAAATTGTTTAGGGTTGGCCATGATAACACTTTCATGGGTCCTTTACATATTATAAGTAAGGAGAGAATACATAATTTGATAGATAACTTGAAGGTTTATAGAAAATTATTTATAAAAAATAGGTATTAGAAATTTACTATGATGAACAAATATACTTCCAGGACCACAGACAATGATGAACAAGTATTTACCTACAACATATTTCTAATTTCCAGGAGTAATAATTAATTTACATACCTATTTCCATTTTTTCTTCATTTCTTCATATAATTTTCTTTAGACTCATTAAGAACCTTGAAATAATGAGACACTGGGATACAGAACAGCATTCACATAGTGAAATTCAACTAAGTATTATTATTTCTAATTATTGTTTCCAGGTAGAGAAAATAAAAATAATTGTTAAAACATGTATTATCAGTTGACTACTGATAGTGAGTTAAAATGAAGACAACCACTATGGTTTGAAGCAATTTTAATGTACAAAATGTTGTTGAAGTAAGAAAGCCAAAATGGGCCTGGAGTAATGCCTAGGCTGTCCAGGATGCTTGCTGTACTTCCATAGGAGTCAAAATCAGTTCTCAACACCTATGTCAGGAGGCTCCTAATCAGTTGGCCTGTTACTGCAGATCCAGGAGTCTCATGCTTTCTTCTAGACTCCATCTACACTAATGTGCACATATATCGCATCATACATCTGCACAATAAATTATAAAATAAATCTAATGGAAAAAAGGCTTCCAAATGTGTTTTACAAGGCAAAAAGCAAAACAAAACAAAACCAAAAACAAAGTTACAACACCAAAAAAAAACTGTTCTTCTAATTGTACATCCTCTAGGTTCGTTCTGAAGACTCTTCTGACTTCCTCCCTTGACATACTTTTCAATTTAATTTAAATTAATTACATTTTCCTGTAAAAGATTCATTCATTTATATAACATGTTTTATTGACAGTTGATTGCCGCGGAGAAAGGAAGAGATATTCTCCTTTGGTGAATTGGCCACTGGCATGTGGCCCCAGTAGATAAACACCCATATAGATGTGTGTACAGCACTGATTAGACTTAGACTAGGATGGTTATCAATAAAGAAAACCAAACCAAAACCAAACCAAAACAAAACCATGAACAGAGGAGAAAAATCCCATAGGGAGCACTAGAGAGAGTTGAAAGGATGTAGAACCCATTTTATTCCATTCAAGATCATTGAGTCTGCTCAGGTTCCTGGTTCAGCAGCCCTTCATGCTTTCATGGGAAATATACAAATCTTCCTAAAGTCCTCTATCCGTCTTAAATGACCGTCTCCATGCCTGCTGATCTATGGTAGCATACATAATAACCCTTTGACTGAATTGGTCCCATCTGGATGAGGACAATAACTCTCCACCTTGTTATTATCATCTTACATTATTATCATCTATAAAATTAATGTCATCTATTAAAATTATTAGCATTTGTAAAGCTTTTTCATATAAAGTTAGTTAACTCATGGATTCTTGCATTATTATGTAACTATTTGGGGAAGTCACTTGCTGCCTGCTATAAAAGCATGCCTATTACTTGCACCAAAAATAGTCACATAGATTTAAAGCATTGTCATGGCAAATTGCTCACTACCCATAACCAGTGAAATTCTTGATTTAACCTAAACTTTCTATATTAGATAGCAATACTCATGTCACACTATACTTACTTAGGTTATATACATTTTCAGATTATTAGACTATATAAACTGCTGATGTAAATTATCATACATATGAAGAATAAAATAAATAGTGATATAATTAAAACTGGGAGGCTCTTTTGGAAGAAATAAGTTAACCTTTACCATTGTAATTCAGGAAAAAACACAGCTTTAAGAGACATAAGTGGCACACTAAGTCTAAGTAGACGGAAGAGTTAGGGTTCACCTCTGTTCTATTTTTAATGTGCAAAATAATGTCCTGTAATCAAACTAAAAGCAATATCTATAAAAGAATAAGTGGAAAATATACCAACATATCCTGGCTTTTAACATTTTTTCCCCTGTGTGTGCCTATTTTATTTTGGATATCTCTATATGATTGAGTTAGCAAGATTAGGACATAAAATGTGTGAGAACAATAACCAGAGATGTAAGAGGTTGAGTGTTTGAGTCTTCTGGGGGAGAGCCTGAAATCAGTTTTGACACACCAAGGAAAGAAAACAAGTATTCAAAATATCAGAATAATCCTAATTGTTTAGAATAAGAGAATTATGCAAATATCTATGTTCATTTCAAACTAAGGTTTCTACTTCTGTGAAGGAAATAAATGACTGCCTGTGTTCAAAGGTTTACTTCATATAGTTATTGAAAAGAGAATATTAATTGATCCAATTTTAACTTCCTATTTTAAGTGAGTATAATTTAAATAGATCTAGCCTCCTATTCTAAAATGAGGCAGGGTGCAAAATAAACAGTTTGGTGAGTATGAGATTGACTTATGATGCATTTAGAGGGTAAGTCACTTCTAAGTCCCATGTATTTCATGTTGGTGATCTCTGATTTTTGTTTTTATTTTTCATTTTTTTTTGATGTAAGGTTTTGTTTCTGATAAGCCTACCAATTTAAATCGACAGAGATAAAGTAATATTATAATTTGGGTCTCTGTGGTTATTGGATTTGTTCTTCTTATATATGAAAACATGACTCAAGCAGCTCCGAAATGCTGAAAGTCTTAGCAGAGGAAGATGACCATTTATTCTGTCACTTCATAATGGCAGCTTTTTATCCTCCGACCCAAGGTCAATTGCATTGTCTTTGAAGAAAGATAGGAACGTAGAGCTGAGAAAGATTTTACTGGGCAGCAAATCTGAATCTGTTTCCTCTGATGAAATGTCAATAGCTTTCTAGGACAAAATGTAGGGGTATTTTTTAGAAACAAAGGTGAAATTGCTTTAGAATGTACGTCCACAAATCAGTCCCCTTCAATATAAAACATCGGAGAAGAAAAAAATTAAGACATAATCCAATATACTGTTACGTTTCCAACTTCTTTCTTTAATTTATCAAGCATATTACATTTTCTGCAAAAACCAATTTAAAGAAGCATTGATGTTCTAATGGTTTTAGAGACATAAAACAAGTAGTAAAAAAGTCCACTGCTATGAGTCTGGACATCCTTAAGAATGCAAAAAGGATCAGAGTCTCAGAAGACACTGGCTGAGGCAACACAGCAGCCTATTTGCCATGCTAATTAGAGAGGCCCTTGGTCCTGTGAAGGTTCATGCCCCAGTGTTGGGGAATGCCAGGGCCAGGAAGTGGGAGATGGTGGGTTGGTGAGCAGGGGGAGGGGGAAGGAAACAGAGTTTGTTTTTTGGTTTTGTTTTTGATATTTTTTTGGAGGGGTAACCAGGAGAGGAGATATCATTTGAAATGAAAATAAAGAAAATATCTAATTAAAAAAAAGAAAAAAAAAGAAATTAGAAGGTGAAAACTATATATTAACTGCTTGAAATAATAGAGCTATCCTTATGGAACTTTATCAAAATACAAAATAGATTAATAATTTTCATAAATATCACAGTTTGTCTTTGAAAAATTTGTAAATCTTCATTTGTTCCATTTAAAATGTAGTTTTTAGATCAGTTGTATGTGAGGTCTGCATTTCCTACTTAGCGCGTTGCTGACAAGTTTAGAGCCTGTTTCAAAAACAGAGCAAGTTCAAGGTCACTATGGTGGTGGCTTGGAAAGTTCATCTCTCAAAAGAAAATTGAAAATAAAGTTGAGGATACAGTACATGCCTGCCTAGCATGTGCAAGACCCTAGCGTCAATTCCCAGTATTGAACAAAAAATGGTGCTATTTTTTCTCAATGTAATGGTATAACCAAACCAAGTGTCATTTTTATATTTAGTATGCTATTTATCTAAAGTATCTTTGGGACTTTAGTGTTGGATCAGCAGTTAAGAGCACTGTCTGCTCTTCCAGAGGCAAGTTCAATTCTGACAAACCATTTGGTGCCTCATAACTATCTCTACTGAAGCCTGATGCCCTCTTCTGTCATATAGGTAAACATGCAGATGGAGCATTCGAACTTAATAGAAAGCCTTTAAAAAAGTCTTAGAAATACAGATGGTCATATTGTAAGAAATATAAGGACTGAATTCTTAAATTCATACATCTCTTTAAAAGAGGGTCTTAAAAGAATTGTGGTTGAGTCAGAACAAAGCAAAGTATATAAAAACCAGGAGAAAAAAAACATTTAAATAGTCTTATCTGCTACCAGGAAAAGGATAGACTTTTGTTTCCAGTAAGGCTATTTGGAAATTTGAAGTGAGCAGAGAGACACTGTCCTTCAGGATACACATACACCCAACAAGATGACTGACAAGCCCTGAAAAAACAACAGTTAAAGAAAGATAATTTGGGACCTACAGATGGTAAGAGAGACAATGGGCTTTTCAGACTTTTGAACTTCTGATGTTCGAAACCATTTGAGATCCAGGAATCTAACCTAATATACGGCCTTATGGAAATATCTGAAAATGATGGGGCTTCTGTCATTAAGATTCTGAAAAGTGCTGAAGTTTTGTATCAATAAAGTGACATGGGAGAAGTACAAATGCTTGTCTCTTTGTAGCTAAACTCAGATTGATTGTAAGATGAATATAGACAGGAACTGGAGAGAAATAACCTGAATATCTTACAAAAATGTTAACCAGAACTTCCTAGAAAGAAAATCTGTCTTCCTGGTCATCAGTAATAAGAGAGGGAGCCATGGTGGGGAGAGCTCATCACATTCATCAAGTCTTGTGACTTACAACTTTACAGTGAAAGAATGGAGTAGAAATCCACCTAAGACTTCTGCTGTCATATAACCTTGATCACATAGACTTGTAGATCTAAATGTTATGGATGGCCAGACTGAAAACTCTTTGAATTTGTACACCTGATTTAAGAAAGTCTTTAACTTCTATGTTTATCTTTACTGGCTGGATTATCTGAGTTTCAATGTACATCACGTTACTACGGATCCATACTGTCTTAAGGAATATGTTTCCAAGTATGTATTCTAAAATGAGAATCACATAGTCCTCTTGAAGAAGCCAGGATCATCATAAATCTAATGTTACCTACTCTTTTAACTCTTGTTGAAAGCATTCATACCTGGCACAGTAACTGGGTACTCTTAGGAAGCTAATGAACTATTTGTCCCCACCTTCTAGATAAGTTTATACTTGGCTCTACTCCTGACTGTGAAATGATGGTTAAAGTAATCTTTCCCAATGAAGTTTAAGTTCTTTTTTTTATTTTTATTTTTATTTATTTTTTGCTTCAGATGTGTGGCCTTATCAACTATAATGTCTTTAATGAAAAAAATTTAGAGGTTATCATTCTAACTCTAAAAGCATACAGCTGGAGCTAGCAACAAACATTAACATGCTGCTGAATAAGAGGTCCTGCCTTGCCTTATAATGATGACAACTTTTTCTAGTTGGGGTGACTTTTGCTACTCTAGGTAGCAACATTTACTCACAATCTTTATCTAAGGGATTTAAGTTAAAGAACAGGCAGTATTATTAGGGGAAAAAAATAACAAGAACAAGAGTCAAGTACGGTATTCTTCCATCTTTCAGATAGACTGCCTGCCTTCCATCTGGCACTACCAATACATTCCTCCTGAAATGACCAAGGGAATAGAAGAACGCAGTGATAGCACAACTGATGCTCTCTTATAACAGGAAGACCAATTACAGAGTTAGTAAACACTGTATCTGCTCTTTGTGGTTCCC
>JADRCC010229103.1:0-10581 GCA_019843855.1 Hylomyscus alleni
GTGTGTGTGTGTGTGTGTGTGTGTGTGTGTGTGTGTGTGTGTGTGTGCAATTACCTACAAACAAATGTGCAATGTAAAATAAAAATATTTATTTAAAGTTATCTTTCTTATGAGATCAAGTTATTAAACTCAGAGTATATATTGACATGATAAAGGATCTTTGAAAACAAATATTGTTATATTCATCTTTAACTATTAACTGGTAACTATGTGGCAGAAAACAACTAGATTATCAGTTATATAAATAATGAATTAAGAACTATTCTCTTTTAAAAATCTTATTGAGGTTGAGTAGATGACTTGGCCACTACACTCTTTTCCATGCAAGGATTCGAGTTAAGATTTCTAGTTCATTTGTTCTTTTGGGTATGTAGTAAAGGACACAGGAGAAATCACACAAGCCTAGAGGCCAGCCTGGGTACATAGTGCTAAACGGCAAGAGGTGTTGTCTCAAGCAAGGAGGAAAGTGAGGATCAACAGAGTTTGTCTTCTAATCTCCACAGGCTTGTGTGTGTGTGTATACGTGCACATACATGTACACATGCACACACACACACACACACACACACACACACACAAAATATTTTCTAGAAAGCCATGTTAAACTATAACTGTGGAATAATGGAATTATCTTAGAGGTTTTTAGAAACCTGCACTGAGTTGAAATCCTTTAAGTAAGCAGGAAAGACAATGATGTATATTTCTTCTCATCCTCATTTTTTTTTTTTTTTTGACAGCTCGTTTATCCAGATACCTCCCTTATGTGAAGGTTTGTAAATGACCGGGTTCATGCAGTTTACTAAAAAGAAGTAGAATGCAATTTCTGATATATCAGGGAAATATTTTCCTGTAATGGGATGACTAAAAGGAGGGTACTACTGATAAGGATTCTAATAACCTCCTAGAGATTAGAGAGAGAACTGAATAGAAAACATAGTATCTCTAAGTTTAAAATGTGCACAGTTAAAATTGAAGGCTTAGAAGTTGTACATGGCAGAAATGCAAGTCTTTTGTGCTTTGTTTATCTATTGTTACTTATCACTAGAAATAAGGGAAAGACTGTAATTCCTCTTCATTTTTCTTTATAGATTAGGACTGTGCATACCTGTCTGTGATGGGAGCCAAAGTTTTAATGAGAAGTAACAGATAAGACTAGGTGATCTAGGCATCTGTTCCCTGGTCATTTCTCATAGTAAAAAAACATTTGTAGAAAATAGAAACCAGGTTCATGTAGTTGTGATTATGAGTGGAAAATGTGCACAAAACCCCTAGTTCAAGGCTGTTGCACAGCAGCTTCCTTTATGTTGGAGCCTTTTCCCCAGGTAGGTGTACAGGCTCATGAGGCTGAAGAAGCTGAAAATAGAGGATTCTCTAGAGCTCCACCTTTGAATCTCCACCCTAATCTTGCCTCCTTGACACACACCACCCAGATTATAGAAGAAGTGAACCTTGCTGGGAGATGAGACTGACCTCAGTGTAAGACTCTGTTGTTGAGCCTTTGGTTACTGGAGATCCCCTGAGTGAACCACGTGGAGCCTGAATAGATGCAAAAAAGCAAGAGGAATTTATTGTTTCAGTGTACCAGTGCCACAGGTTCTTTCTGGTCTGGTATGATGCCCGGAGCAGAATTTGGGCATGAATTCCACAGCCAGTCCCACAACACCCAAAGGAAGCTCCAATCCCAGGTGCTCTAACATGTCCAGGATCACAGGATCACAGAATCCTAAGAGATTGGTCACACCAGGATCTCAGGGTTCCAGAGGCAGCTTGAGTCCCATAAGCTCTGACACACCCAGGATCTCAGGATCACCGGATCCCCGAATCATAGGATCAGAGAGACAGCTGAACTCTGATGCATTCTGACACAACCAGGAATAGAGAAAGGACAGGCTTCATCCAAATTTAGCAAGGTCAGGTAACTCTAGAGATAATCAGATGCGGGGAGGGAGGCAAGCATAAGAATATAAGCAACAGAAACCAAAGATACTTGGCATCATCAGAAGCTAGTTCTCAATGATAGCAAGTCCTGGATACATCATCACACTGGAATAGCAAGATTTAGATCTAAAATCACTTCTCATGATGATGATAGAGGACATTAAGAAGGACATAAATAATTCCCTTAAAGAAATATAAGAGAACACAGGTAAACAGCTAGAAGCTCTTAAAGAGGAAACACAAAAACCCCTTAAAGAACTACAGGCAAACACAATCAAACAAGTGAAGGAAATGAACAAAACAATACAAGACCTAAAAATGTAAATAGAAACAATAAAGAAATCACAAAGGGAGATAACACTGGAGTTAGGAAACCTAGGAAAGAGATCAGGAGTCATAGATGCAAACATCACCAAAAGAATAAAAGAGATAGAAGAGAGAAGCTCAGGTGCAGAAGATACCATAGAAAACATTGACACAACAGTCAAAGAAAATGCAAAATGAAAAAAGCTCCTAAACCAAAAAAATCCAGGAAATCCAGGACACAATGAGAAGACCAAACTTAAGGATAATAGGTAAAGATTCTCATCTTAAAGGGACAGTAAATATCTTCAACAAAATTATAGGACCTAAGGAGCTGACACTCTTTGCAGTCCCATAGGAGGAACAAAAATATGAATTAACTAGTACCCTCTGAGCTCCCAGGGACTAAACCACCAACCAAAGAATACAGATGATGGGACTCATGGCTTCAGCTGCATATGTAGCAGAGGATGGCCTAGTCGGTCATCAATGGGAGGAGAGGCCCTTTTCCCTGTGAAGGTTCTATGCCTCAGTGTAGGGGAATGCCAGGGCCAGGAAGCAGGAGAGGGTGGTTTGTTGAGCAGGGGGAGACGGGAGGGAACAGAGAGTTTTTTTCAGAGGACAAACCAGGAAAGAAGAGAACATATGAAATGTAAATTTTTAAAAATCTAATAAAAAAAGAAAAAAATTATAGAAGAAAATTTCTCTAACCTAAAGAAAGAGATTTCCATGAACATATAAGAAGCCTACAGATCTACAAATAGACTAGACCAAAAAAGAAATTCCTCCTGTCACATAGTAGTCAAAACACAAAATGCACAAAACAAAGAAAGAATATTAAAAGCAGTAAGGGAAAAAGGTCAAGTAACATAAAGGCAGTCCTATCAGAATTGCATCAGACTTCTCACAAAAGACTATGAAAGCTAGAAGATCCTGGGCAGATGTTATACAGACCTTAAAGAGAACACTAATGCTGACCTAAGCAACCATGTCCAGCAAAACTCTCAATTACCATAGACAGAGAAAATAAGATATTCCATGACAACATCAAATTTATACAATATCTCTCTATAAATCCAACCCTACAAAGGATAACAGATGGAAAATTCCAACACAAGGGGTGTAGTTTACATCATAGAAAAACAAGAAAGTAATCTTTCAAGAAACCCAAAAGATAGCCACACAAACATAATTCCACTTTTAACAACAAAGATAACAGGAAGTAACAATCACTTTTCCTTAATACATCTTAACATCAATGGACTCAATTCCTGAATAAAAAGAGGTAGACTAACAGACTGGATAAGCAAACAGGACTCAGCATTTTGCTGCATACAGGAAATGCACCTACAGTGACAAAGGCAGATACTACCTCAGAGTAAAAGTTTGGAAAACAATTTTCCAAGCAAATGGTCCCAAGAAACAAGCTAGAGTAGCTATTCTAATATCTAATAAAATCATCTTTAAACTAAAAGTTGTGAAAAAAGATAAGGAAAGAAACTTCAAACTGGTCAAAGGAAAAATCTACCAAGATGAACTCTCAATTCTGAACATCTATGCTCCAAACGCAAGGGCACCCACATTCATAAATGAAACTTTACTAAAGCTCAAAGTACACATCACACCCCACACAGTGATAGTTGAAGACTATCCATTCATAAACATCCACTCTCAGCAATGAATAGATCATGGAAACAGAAACTAAACAAAGATACAGTGAAACTAACAGAAGTTATGAACCAAAAGGATTTAACAGATATTTATGGAATAATAATCCCATGTAACCTATCAGATTACAAAAGACTAAGGCTAGTCATAAATACCAACAAAATCAATAGAAAACACACATACAAATGGAAGCTGAACACCACTCTACTCAATGATAATTTGGGCAAGGAAGAAATAAAGAAAGAAATTAAAGGCCTTTTAGAATTGAATGAAAATGAAGGTACAATATACCTAAACTTATCGGACACAATGAAAGCAATGTTAAGAGGAAAACTCATAGCTCTAAGTGCCTCCAAAAAGAAACTGGAGAGGGCTTACACTAGCAGCTTGACAGCACACTTGAAAGCTTTAGAACAAAAAGAAGAAAATACATCCAAGAGGAGTAGACTGCAGGAAACAATCAAACTCAAGGCTGAAATCAACCAAATAGAAACAAGAACTATACAAAAAAAAATCAACAAAACCAGGAGCTGGTTCTTTGAGAAAATCAACAAGATCAATAAACCCTTAGCCACATTAACCAGAGGGCACAGAGATAATATCCAAATTAATAAAATCTGAAATGAAAAGGGAGACATATCAACAAAATATATCTTAAAATAAGTATTCTGTCTGTTGAATATCAACAGTTGAAAATATATTTTTTTTTGTTTGTTTTTGTTTTTTGAGACAGGGTTTCTCTGTATAGCCAGACTGTCCTGGAACTCACTCTGTAGACCAGGCTGGCCTCGAACTCAGAAATCCACCTGCCTCTGCCTCCCAAGTGCTGGGATTAAAGGCATGCGCCACTGCTGCCCGGCTAACAGTTGAAAATATTAAAATAATGGTTTATTAATACCATGGAAATATTATTGATAACTTTCTTACAGTGCTTGAAATTAGCATTTTCTTATTGTTTAACTTTAAAGAGGTTTTGCTATTTTGAAATTTTTAAAATAGTCTTTCTGATAAAAAAATTTCTCTCCTAGAAACACTGATAATCTTTTTTTAAGTAAACTGATTGTTAGACAATGTATCCAGATATATAATGCATTTTAAATACTCTCTCACTACGTCAAGTGATATCATATAAGGGCTTTTGAATATATTCCTTAATGATTCATTTTTAATATTTTATGCTCTTTTCCTATGCTTAATTCCTAAAGAATATTTTAAGTGTTTTGAAATAATTTAGTATTCAACCTAAGATATAGGATCCTCAGTTATGGATAGTATTAAGTATTCATTAATATTAATTTTAGGGTATGAAAGGATATGAACACAAAAGTTGAACAATTTTCATGTATTATTTAATTCACAAAATACTCAATACTATTAATATGATTGATGTACATAATGCATTTAAGTAATAAAAAAATTAAGAAGTAAAAGAAAAGGAAAAAAAGAGAAAAGAAGGTGATTTGACAAATGAAACTTAAGACGTTGCATCCGCATGACACAGGGTATTGCTGTGCAGTCTATTCTAGAAGTGCAGCCACCATTGCTGGTTTTGTTTAATTCATTTAGGAAACTGATGACAAATTACACATTTTGGAAGCCTGGGCTCTCTCTCTGTTTGTTGGTACTTAGTGTAGCTCTATGGGAGTTATGGAAGCAACATTCTGCTTTGCCTTGTTATTAATGTTCACTGTTGGAGTTCTTATTTTGTTTTCCCCTTTAGCCCAGTATTTAATGAAACACATGATCACCACCCGGGTATATGGATTTTCTTTGAGGTAGAATTCTGTTGCTATTGAACTTGTTCAGCGAATGTAGTCTCTTTGATTTTTGCTTTTGGAATTTGCTGAAATTTCTTCAGTGGATTAACATGATTGTTTGTGTCAACGCTTAATGCATTTGAAAAGAATGCGCTTTCTGTCAGAGAAGTTTCTATATGGGCGTGAATGATATACCAAGATCTTTAAGTTTTGTATTTTAAACACAATCTATTTTTTTCTAGTTTTTCTAAATAATCTTTGACAAGGTATATTTGAACCTAATTTCATGCTTTTGTGTGTAAGTTTCTCCTGCGTTTTGATTTATGTGTGATACCATGTACTTAGATTCAGTTGTTAATGTTCCATATATGTGTATGTATGTGTCCAAGTATATAAGTGTGTGTGCATATGCATACATGTATATACATGCTCATGTGGTGACCAGAGGACTAGCAAGGCTGTCCTTCCTCAGATGTCATCCTCCAAATTAGCTAGGCAAGTCAATTCAAGTGGGTTCCCTGAACCTGAGGGATCCAACAGTTTCTGCCTCTTTAGTTCTGAGATTACAAGCACACACTATCTTTCTTGGTTTATTTGATATGAGTTCTGGGTTGTTTAGCTTAGGATTTCATGCTTGTGATGCAAGAGACTTACTATCTCAGTCTTTTTCCCCAATCCTACCTACATTCAATTTTTATTAGCTAAAAAACTTTCCTTTAGTAGCTAAAATATTTTATATGTCTATAAGCAATGTAGAAGATATTTTTTTTAGGACTTTGTCAGCATTTGTTATTTTCTATCTGTAGTTATGGTAGAATTAGCTACCACTCTTCTACCATGAGAAAATATCATAACCAAAATCAACACAGAGGAGAAACTGGTTAATTTTGACTTATGGTTCTATTGGGATAAAGTCCATCATAGAAGACAAGACATGACAACAGGGAGTGAAAGCATGGCGACAGGAGCAGGAAGCCAGCTGATCACATTACTATTCACACATAATAAGCAAGTCGGACTATGTCATAAAAACTCAAACCCCACTCCCAAAGTCATACTTCCTCCAACAAGCCTACAACTCCTAACTGTTCCACAATTCCTTAAGACAGCATTAACTAAGGACTGAGTGTTCAAATACATGAACATATGGGGACACCCATCTCATTCTAACCACCAAAATATATCATCCTAGTAGATGCAAACTGGTTTCACTGTGATTAGATGGGTTGGTTGTATCTTCTTCACTATTTGTGTTTCCTTTGCAGAGATGCAAATTTTTTTTGCAGATCTATTTGAGTCCCTCACTCATTTAAATTTGGGTTGTTTCTCTTTTGCTTGATGACAGGAGCTCATTATCTATTATTCTTCATATTCCACACTTATGAGATACTTGATGTACAACTGTTTTTAGTTTTGTAGGATGTGTTAGATTTTCTTAATAATTCTGTTTATTTTTCCCAAAATTTAATTTTGATGTATTTATTTCCATTTTATGCTTTGGTTAATCCTATTTTGGTATCATTCCTTCAAATGCCTCAAAATTCAAAATTAAGTATTCTTTTGTGACTGGGTTACCTCACTCATGATGATATTTTCAAGTTCTATCCATTTGCCTGTGAATTTCATGAATTCATCATTTTTAACAGCTGAGTAGTACTCCATTGTGTAAATGTACCACATTTTCTGCATCCATTGCTCTGTTGAAGGACATCTGGATTCTTTCCAGCTTCTGACTATTATAAATAAGGCTGCTATGAACATAGTGGAGCATGTATCCTCATTACACATTGGAATATCTTCTGGGTATATGCTGAGGAGTGGTATAGCTCAGACCAGTTTCCCTTATGAATGCGAATGCAAAAACACTCAACAAAATTCTTGCACACTCAATCTAAGAACACATAAAAATGATCATCCATGATGATCAAGTAGGCTTCATGCCAAGGATGCAGGGATAGTTCAATATACAGAAATCCAATAATATAATCAACTATATAAATAAACCCAAAGGAAAAAAGAACTTACATGATCATTTCATTAGATGCTGAGAAGTCATTTGGCAAAATTCAATACCCCTTCTTGATAAAAGTCTTGGAAAGACCAGGAATTCAAAGCTCATAACTAAACACAGTGAAAGCATTATACACCAAACCAGTAGCCAACATCAAACTAAATGGAGAGAAACTTGATGCAATGCCACTAAAATCAGGGACTAGACAAGACTGTCCACTCTCTCTCTATCTGTTCAATATAATACTCGAAGTCCTAGCCAGAGCAATTAGACAATAAAAGGAGGTCAAAGATATACAATTTGAAGAGGAAGAAATAAAAATGTTACTATTTGCAAATGATATGATATTATACTTAAATGACCTCAAAACTTTGATAAACAATTGCAGCAAAGTAGTCGGATATAAAATTAAATTAAACAAATCAGTGGTTTTCCTCTAATCAAAGGATAAACAGTCTAAGAAAGAAATTAGGGAAACAAAACCTTTCACAATAGTCACAAATAATATAAAATATCTTGGTGTGACTCTGTCTAAGCAAGGGAAAGTTACATATGGCAAGAACTTCAAATTTCTGAAGAAAGAAATCGAAGAAGATCTCAGAAGATGAAAAAAATCTCCCATGCTCATGGATTGGTAGGATTAATATAGTAAAAATGACCATCTCGCTAAATGCAATCTACACTTTCAATGCAATCACCATCAAAATTCCAAGTCAATTCTTCATAGAGTTAGAAAAAGCAATTTGAAAATTCATCTGGAATAGTAAAAAGCAAAGTGTATGAAAAAACTATTCTCAACAATAAACTTATAGGGGAATAACCATTCCTGACCTCAAGCTATATTATAGAGCAATGTGATAAAAACTGCATGGTATTGGTACAGTGACAGACAGGTAAATCAATTGAATAGAACTGAAAACTCAGAAGTTAACCCACACACCTGTGGTCACTTGATCTTTTACAAAGGAGCTAAAACCATATAGTAGAAGAATAGACAGTATTTTCAACAAATTGTGCTATTTAAACTGGTGGTTAGCATGTATAAGAATGCAAATGGATTCGTTCTTATCTCCTGGTAGAAAGCTCAACTCCAAGTAGATCAAGGACCTCCAGATAAAACCAGATACACTGAAACTAATAGAAAAGAAATGGGGAAGAACCATGAGCACGTGGGTAGAGGGGGAAATTTCCTGAACAGAGCACCAATAGCTTATGCTGTAACATCAAGAATTGACAAAATGGTCCCTCATAAAATTGCAAAGCTTCTGTAAGGCAAAGTACACTGTCCATAGGACAAAATGGCAACCAACAGATTGGGAAAAGATCTTTACTAACCCTACATCCAATAGAGGTCTAATATCCAACATATACAAAGAATTCAAGAAGTTAAACTCCAGAAAACCAAATAACCCTATTAAAAATGTGGTACCGAGCTAAAAGAGAATTCTCAACTGAGAAATAGTGAATGACTGAGAAGCACCTAAAGAAACAGTCAGAATCCTTAGACATCAGAAAAATTCAAATGAAAACAATCCTGAGATTCTTATACCAGTCAGAATGGCTAAGATAAAAAACTCAGGTGACAGCAGATGCTGGAAAGGATGTGGGGAAAGAGGAACACTCTTCTGTTCCTGGTGGGATTGAAAGCTGGTACAACCACTCTGGAAATTAGTTTCGTGGTTCCTTAGAAAATTGGACATAGAATTCGATTTTTAGAGACTAAACATCATTAAACTTAGTAATATATACATGGAAATACAACCTTCAACAGCAACTATTGTTTTGCAATGTTATCTGTGCTCTTTGAGATTCCTGGTTTCTTAATGAATTTGATGATTGATTTCTTTAGGAAGTTATTTCCTCTCAATTGAAATGTTTCCCTTTGGTCTTCTGAATGCTCAAGAAATTAAAAATTAAAACATCTTATTCTAGAGAGCTTAATACCCAGCAGGTAAACACCTCACAAGTCTCATGAACTCCCCATAACTTAAAGGATGTAGGAGGACCCTCCAAGTTCTGCTGAAAAATGGAGACGCTCTGACTTGTCAAGCTGTCAGATTATATGCATGAAGCTGTAGGACTGATTAATTAATACTTGAAATACAGGCTAGGGTGAGCTTTTCATCAATACAGCTGCTTTTGGGGCATTTCCATAAGTAACCCCTGTTTATATTCCTAGAATGATATAAATACACTCATTGGATCACTAGGTTGGACTTGGATGGAAAGGTTAATTTGGTCACTCATGAATCCTTTATCAGAGGTAAATGCACATTAGTTTATGTCTCCTTGTAAAAAGTTTCATTTACATTATAATAAAATAGCTTGCAAAAGCAACTGAAGGGATAAAACATTATCCCTTTTAGAATTTCCAGTATATATTCCATTGTTCTGAAAAGTCAAGGAAGCAGAAATTTGAAGCAGGTCATCATATCATTTTCATTGACAAGCAATGAATCAATGCATTAAAGAGATAAAATGTATTAAATGCAATGTATTAAAGTAGAGAGTAGAATAGCTGTCATCAAAAGTTGGGAAGACAAAGAGAAAGAGAAGATGGGGAAAATTTAATCACTAGGTAAGGTGAGATAAGAGTAAGACATTTGGATTCTTTAATGTTAGAGGTCAGCTTGTTTTCTTTACTATTACATAGTCTAGAATTCTCTTTCTGGGGACACGGTTCTATACAGAGTATGTAGATCTTCACATCTCAATTCCAATAATCAATATTTTCCTCCACAAATATGACCAGAGGACAGTCTAAACTAGACAACTGACTGAGTCAGGTGATTCTACCATATGTCAAGCTGACAATAAAAATTAACCACCAGGTCTGGCAGCATGTGTATAGTAGAGGATGGCCGAGTTGGTCATCAAGGGGAGGAGAGGCCCTTGGCCATATGA